>OZ025245.1:7641390-7902230 GCA_964019155.1 Osedax fenrisi
CAATAAAAGTTCAAATTCTTTATTTTTTTAATTTCGTATTATTCTTCGTTTATTTCAATGAGCGGCTTCGAAGGGACATTAGAGCCTTATATGGTTACAAATGAAAACTTCATCTAAGTTCCTAGATGGGATGAAAGGACTCCACCAAAAAACAATAACAATAACAACAACAATGATGTACATTATCGCTAGCAAATAAACTTTATACTTTCCACTATACATTTACTTAGATACAAAATCAGTCCATAATTCCATAGAAAATTGATTCTATACTTAATAAAGAATTGAAGACCTATACAAATTTGACATGTTAAATATTCTACAGTTACTGTATTTGTTGTAATGGATTGCGTTGCCTAATCTGATTTGTAACTATTAAACCCTGACTAGTTTTAAATATATATGTCGACTATAGATTTGTTTACATAGAATATCACCCCTAGACTGCGGGGGTAGTGTTACTTACCCCGTGTACTGCAGAGGTGTCGGTGGCTAGTCGTGTGGTTAGAGCTCCGGTGGAATGCTTCTCATTGTCAAAGTAGCCGATTTCCTAACAATAGCGTTGTACGCGTTAATCTCTTCTTACGGATGTAATAGTGCATTGTTATGTAATTATAGTAATAATAATAATAATTATTATTATTCTAAAATATTCTTATTTATTTAAAAAAATTATGTTATCGGTAGAAAATATTTATACTTTATACTTTTGAATATATATTTGCTTAATTTAATTATCAATCAATATATCACACAAAATAATTTTAATCATCAATATATTCGTCTCATAAATGTAAGTGACACATATATATAGTAATTATATAAACTAATTACATATACCTCAATACTTCAGCTTCTTCCTAAACACAACTTACATTCAACTAACAATCGCGCCTGGGCAATATCCGTCCCATACTCCTGGAACACCCTCCCCACATCCATCCGTACTATACCATCAACTCCAAATTTAAGAAACTACTGAAAACCCATTTATTTAATCTGTAACATTAACATCAAATATATATGGACAGCCGATAACTTTATAAGCACAGTTCGCAGTCCGAAAAGCGAAAAATGTATGTAATATTTTTATTGTATACTTTATTACCACAAGTTTATATATGTGTGATATATATATACATATATATATATATATATATATATATTTGTATATATATAATGATTGTTACACTTGATTAGCACCTAAATATTGAAGTGTTTAAATAAACTTATTATTATTATTTATGTATACTATATTTTATGATATCTAATTAATATACTCAAATATAGACTCTTATAGCTAGTATCTCTTCTATCTAATCTTATCCTATCCTAACCTAAACTAACATATCCTATCCTACTCTATCCTATCCTATCCCAGCATATAGTTTCCTATCCTCTCCTATAATATCCTATCCTATGCTCTCCTACACTAACATATCCTATCCTATCCTACCCTATCCTATCCTATCCCAGCATATAGTTTCCTATCCTCTCCTATAATATCCTATCCTATCCTCTCCTATAATAATATATCCTATCCTACCCTATCCTATCCTATCCTATCCCAGCATATAGTTTCCTATCCTACACTAACCCCTCCTACACTATTAACCTGATGTATGAGAGTAGAGAACAGTTTCAGTCTAAGTCTGATGGTGAGACGTTCCGCCGAGATGCTGAACAATAACATCTGTGTGTGGTGGCAGAGGGGTTATAGGTCATCGTAGTCGTAGTAGAGAGTTATTACTTTATTATATAACATTTCAAAGAAATCATTAAAGTACTTATTTGGAATATATACACCGATGAATTATACGGTATACCTACTATTGAGCAATGGCGGTCGTGAAATTAATATATTGAAATTAACAAGACGAAATTAGCATCTGGAAATTGACACGATGTAATTGATGTAAAGAAGTTATATTTAGTTAATTTAATATAATGAAATTAATATAGTGAAATTACCTTAATGAATTACTTTAATGAAATTGACATAATGAAATTAATGCAATTAAATTGACATAATGAAATGAATTCAATTAAATTGATAAATGAAATTAACATAAAGAAATGATCGCAATTAAATTAACATAAAGAAATGAACGCAATTAAATTGACATAATGAAATGATCGCAATGAAATTGACATAATGAAATTTATATAATGAAATGAACGCAATGAAATTAACATAAAGAAATGAACGCAATGAAATTAACATAAAGAAATTAACGAAATGAAATTGACGTAATGAAATGAATTAAATTAAATTGATAAATGAAATTAACATAAAGAAATGAACGCAATGAAATTAACATAAAGAAATGAACGCAATGAAATTAACATAAAGAAATGAACGAAATGAAATTGACGTAATGAAATTAATACAATGAATGCAATGAAATAGACGTGTTACCTGGAAGAACATTGAGATTCCGACTACGACTGCGATCACCAGGAACAACAACGCGTAAAGGTTAGCTTTACGTTCTTGTTCCTCTAGATCTTCTATTGAGAATACCTGCGAGGTGATATAGTCTATATTATATACTCTATAATCAGCTGAATAGTATTATCATTGTGAAAACAAATAAACATTCTGAGAAAATAAATCAATAAGACAATACTTATCATTACGGAGATTGCAAAGTATCGACTAGAATAATGATACGCTAATTTATTTTATCAGATCAACTGACCACAGGTGTTTATTGCAATCAATGTAACTAGTATTATACTAAGTATACTAAGTATATCGATATATCTAATGACATTAACTGCTCGTGTGGCTCAGTTGGCTAAGGCGACAGTCACACAAGCAGTAGGACACGGGTTCGAGCCCCGTCCGGACCATTAAAATAGGTCTTAAAATAATATATAGTAATGATCTTAAATATAATTGTGTATAATTGTGTATAAATAAATGATCGGCTCTCGTTAAAACATGGATGCCTTAACATGCGAGCGGCTTCGATGGGATATTAGAGCCATATGATTATAAGTGAAAACTTCATGGATGATATGAAAGGACTCAACCAAACAATAACATGTATTATTAAAGTAACTAGTTATCCCTTGCTAGTGTAGGTTTACTGTAAAAATTAGAATATAAGTAGCGAAGAGAGTGCATATTTAATATTGAATAAATTAGTGTTATTATTATTGTTATTTTGATGGAGTCCTTTCATCCCGTCCAGGAACTTAGATGAAGTTTTTACTTATCACAAAATGGATCTAATATTAAGGCCATGGTTTTATATACAATTTAATATATTAATAATTTATAAATAGATTATCATTTTTGTATACACAATTATATAAGATCAATTATATATTATTGTAAGACCTAGTTATTGGTCCGGATGGAGTTGTATGTGTCCTACTCTCTATGCATCTAACGCCTTAGCCAACTGAGTCACACAAATAGTTTTAATATATTATAATCACATAATAATAATGAGATTATGTAGAATATGAATAAATAGTTAGTTTTCATTTTCATGCTAACTGCAGCTAGTTTTTACTTATACATTAGATCGGTTACATCGTATCAACGCAACCACAAATTAAATACACAGTTTTATAATATAATACTACGTTATATAATATAATGCACTGTTATATAATATAATACTACGTTATATAATATAATACTACGTTATATAATATAATGCAATGTTATATAATATAATACTCTGTTATATCACATGATACAATGTTATATAATGTAATACTCTGTTATATCGTGTGATACAATGTTATATAATGTAATACTCTGTTATATCATGTGATATTATGTGACGTTATCTAACGTTAAGGAACTCGGCGAAGATGATAGCGAAGGCGGGGTTCTGAATGCCGAGGACGGCGGAGAAGAAGATTCCGGCGACGAGGTACAACCACTCGGGGGCGTTCATCTTCATTATACGCATCATGGTCACCTCGGGTAGTTTCTCATCCTGACGGGGTTAAAGTGGGGGTGGGGGTGTTAAGTGTGTGCGAGAATAGAATGGGAGCTCATGGTGTGAGGTCAATAGTGTGAGGTCATAGTGTGAGGTCAATAGTGGGAGGTCAATAGTGTGAGGTCATAGTGTAAGGTCATCGTGTGAGGTCAATAGCGTGAGGTCATAGTGTGAGGTCAATAGTGGGAGGTCAATAGTGTGAGGTCAATAGTGTGAGGTCATAGTGTGAGGTCAATAGTGTGAGGTCAATAGTGTGAGGTCATAGTGTGAGGTCAGAGTGTGAGGTCATAGTGTGAGGTCATAGTGTGAGGTCATAGTGTGAGGTCATAGTGTGAGGTCAATAGTGTGAGGTGATAGTGTGAGGTCATAGTGTGAGAACAGCATATATTAGGTCTAGGGTGTTATTGTTGAATGGGGTTTTAGTGTTAGGATGGAGCATACGAGGTCAGTAGGTGAGGGTAGTAGTGTTAAGTGTGTGACGTTAGAATGCAAGATGTAGGTGTGTTATTTAAGTATGTGAGGTCAAAGTAGTGGATTCAGTATGTGAGGTCAAAGTGGGGAATTTAGTGTTTGAGGTCGGATTGTGAGGTTAGTTAAATGTGACCCTTCTTTCTTTATCGAGTTATAATAATAGAAATAATTAATATTATAATGTTAATAGTAATTATAATCATAATGATATTGATAATTATAATCTGTGCTGGGATATATATAATATGCGAATTCATATATCTGTTTAATTCATAAAAAGTATACCATCTCGCATAGCGAAAGGAAAATTGCGTTTTGACATAAATAAAAATCCTAATCCCACCTATATGATGTAATACCCTACACTACGATATGTTATCACAAACCTCCTCATTCTTAAGATCCACGTAGCTGCCGTCCTTGCTAAGTACCCTGGTTAATTCATGGTGGTCAGTTTTCTCGAGGTTAACTTCATCGTAATCTGAAGGTTAACAATCGTTGATTGGTCAACGCATCGCATCGCATTCGATGAACCGTGATATTGTATTTATAGATTTATCTTTTAGTTGATTAAATAATTAAAAAATATATATATATTTAAAAAAATGTAATATTTAAAAAATTAATATAATACTATATATATATATATAATATTATTTTAATTATCAGATTTAGTCATTACCAGGGTAATTATATAAGCATTAATATTGAGATAATTTCCTTATACTAAATAAATACAAATTTAATATAATGTTCTAGCGCAGTAAACCTTCTTTATCTTCTTCTATCGAATCACTCGATTTACTCGTGCTCTATGAATGAAGGGTAACGGTGTTGTAGTAGTGTAGTGGGGTAGGGGTAAAGAGAGACGAGAGATATTGGTATGTATAGTGTAGAGGTAGGGGTAGGGGTAAAGATAGTGTTACGGGTAGAGGTAGGGGTAGAGGTAGGGGTAGAGGTAGGGGTAGAGTTAGGGGTAGAGGTAGAGGTAGGGGTAAAGATAGTGGTATTGGGTAGAGGTAGGGGAAGAGGTGTAGAAATAGTGGTAGGGATGTGTATAGTGGTAAAGATAGGATAGATGTAGATTTAGAAATAGAGGAGATAGATTTAGTGAGAGAGATAAAGAGGTGTAAACGTAGTGGTATGTGTAGAGGTAAGGTATGGGTAGGGATAGGGTTAGAGAGATATTTAGAGAAAGAGTTAGTGACAGAAAATTCAGGGTAGTGAAGGTGGTAGAGATAGAAGTACTAATAGAGTTAGGGTAAAGGTAGGGGTTTAGGTTAAAGTAGAGGTAGTGGTAGAGGTAGGGTTAGAGGTAAGGTTAGGGTACTGACCTGTAATATCACTAAATCTTTGTAAACTCCATTCTCCCTTTGCATTAGCTCGTCGTGTGTTCCCTATAACGTAAATAGAAATATCATTAATAGCCGTAATAGTAGAAGTGATTTAACTAGTACTTTCACAATGTTAGTATTGTTGATATATTGATAATATGTTTAATATTATTTTAATATTTATATTATTATTGATATTGTATGTATTATTGATAGTTATATAGATATTAGTGAGTTGATTGTTAATACAGGTGATATAGGCTACGATTCAATACAATACAAATACCTGTTCGACAGACGTTCCATCCTTGAATCCGACGATTTTATCCGCGGTTTTAATCGTGGACAATCTGTGAGCCACTATAATTGTGGACCGACCTCGCCTGGCCTATACGTCGAGTTCAAAGGTCAATAATAGTAGTGATTTAGAGCTGATTTAAATGTGTGGTGGTAGGACAATAATAGTAATTTAGAGCTGATTTAGAGCTGATTCAAACGTGCGCATAGGTGGATGTGTTAAAGGTATACTAGTATTATGAACGCCTCGTAATTTCATTGCGTAAACAAATAAAAAATTAATATTTTATTATTATTAAGTTATTGATTTTATGATCATATTTTATTACAGCATAATATAGATCATATTATTAATGGTGAACTATCATATAGAATATATATATATATATATACATATATATATTAATGAAAAGGTTGTCGCTTAATTTAAATTATATTTCATTGCTAGGTATCAAATTTTAAATAATACAAATTAAGTTGAAACCTCTATCGAATACATTAGAAAAATTTCAAAAATTTCTAATCGAATAAAATGTGTTGACCCGATTAAATAGATACCATCGATGCGCATCATTCTCTTACAGGTAAAATCCCCCCGCATACTGAATGTCACTTATGTTACACTAATATCTTACAGGTTAATATATAGTCTAATCTCCTCTAATAGGTTGATCTACTGTAGTACACCTCTCCCCCACTAGGTAGCGATACTGTAGTACACCTCTCCTCCACTAGGTAGCGCTACTGTAGTACACCTCTCCTCCACTAGATGGCCCCACTAACCACATCGAGGGCAATCTGTACGCTGGCTTCACTCTCCGTGTCCAGAGCGCTGGTGGCTTCGTCCAACAGAAGTATTTTAGGGTTCTTGACCAGCGCTCTGGCGATGGCGATACGCTGCTTCTGACCGCCTGACATCTGGACGCCTCGTTCTCCCACCAGGGTTTCGTAACCCTGTGCGTGTGTGTATATAATAATGTATAGTTTATTAGGTAAACAAACAAAAATAGACGCATATATGGAAGAAATAGATATGAATCGATACCCGAATCGACATGGTACGAACATTAACATTGGGTTTACATTTAATAACAAAAAGCCGCCTTGGTTTATGCACGCCGAATAATATGTGTGTTATGCAATAGGTAGTGGTTAAGTATTATGTAATGGTTAATATTAGAATATCTATAAATTATATCTATATCTATTAATTAATTCTATTAATTCTATTAATTAATCTATTAAGAATATATATACTTAACGACTACCGATATATGCATAAGCGTGTGTTATGTAATATGTAATCGTTAGCTATTATGTAATAGTTATTACGCCGTTTTCTGCCACCAGGGTTTCGTAATATATTGGTAGTCGTTAAGTATAGATAGTTCTTAATATATAGATATTATGTAATTAATATAGATATAAGATATATTCTTAACTATAGAGGTTAACTTAAATTATTAACTCTCCTATTATGTGGTAGTTTAGAAGGTTTAGAGGGGCGTAGAAGGTTTAATTGTTATGTAATAGTTATTACGTCGCTTTCACTACCTTTGTTGCATATCGCTACTTGTGTGGAATAGATAGTCGTAGTCGTTATTATAAGTAGTTTAGAGAGAAAGAGGTAGTTTAAGTATTATATAATGCTTTTTTAATATACTATAATCGTAATCGTAATTGTACGTATTTTCTTTAGGAACGTCTTAACCACCCACCCGCCCTTCTAGTAAGTTTTTCGCGAGTTATATATTTGTTATCGAATTACGATTAATATTGCTTTATTTATTTATATACTATATCGTAATCGTAATATTTTATTGAAACACAACTAGTCTTTCAGTAGAGATATATTAATGATTATAATATAATAATATGCATTTACGATTGGATAAAGATGGATATTAATGATTTGGTAAATGTTGTAAATGATCGAGACGGATGGAGAAAATATGTTTCAAAGTCAAGTGCGTTAATTCCCCCTACGATTTCTGAGTCACGGTATTAAAAGTAAAGTAAAAGCAAGTATATAACACACTAATAATTATATTAATATATAATATTATATGATTATAATATAATGGTTCTACGAATATTTATACTTATTATGTAATCGTAGACAGCGTATTATGTAACATCTATTACATCATCAACGACTAAAGTGTGCCTAAGTATTACATAACGACTTATTGCATAACACCCATCGACGTAAACACTATCATACGCGATCACCACGACTACGGTGTGATGACCTCGTACCGACCTTGGGCAGGGAGATGATGAAGTCGTGACAGTTAGCGTCTTTAGCACAGCGTTCGAGCGTGTCGTCGGTTACGTCCGTCTGTCCGTAGCGAATGTTCTCAGCGATCGTGGTGGCGAACAGGATAGGCTCCTGACTTACTACTCCTAGTGGATGGTGGGAGGGGATATAGTGGGGGTGGGGGTAATGGGGGTATAATAGGATAGGCTCATGATTACAATTCCATGTGAGGGGAGGATGAAGGGGTAATGGTGGGGTATAGAGGGGGTGGGGGTAATGGGGGTATAATAGGATAGGCTCATGATTACAATTCCATGTGAGGGGAGGATGAAGGGGTAATGGTGGGGTATAGAGGGGGTGGGGGTAATGGGGGTATAATAGGATAGGCTCCTAACTTACTACACCTGATGGGGGATGGGAGTGGGAAGAGGTCATGGGGAGTAATAATGGGTTAAGTGGGGCAGGGGGTAGATCGACTTTGAAGGGATGTTAGAGCCATATGATTAGAAGTGAAAACTTCATCTAAGTTCCTGGATGGGATGAAAGGACTTCACCAAATAAAAGTAACAATAACAATTATGGTGGATATGGTGATGTGTTAATTCACCAGGCAGAGAGCTTGGGGAGTACAAATGCTGATCTGGCAGTAGACGGGGGGAGTAACGGTAGTATAAATATGATAATGTACAGCGAGGGGGGTAATGTTGGTGTAAATATTTAGTTTATATATATATTTCATATATGGTTTAGAGGGGTAGAAGAAGTGGTTAAATGTGGTATTTTAGAGGGAGTACATGTATCGTATGATTCACTGAGAGTAAAACAAAGATAAATCAGGTAAACTTACATTCAATTTAACTACATTGAAAAGTATGCGTTGAAACTTTAATTTATCGATATTATATAATATTTATTTAACATTAGGGCCGATTCGACGGTAACTTACGATATAGAGAATAATAGTATTTATTTAACCGCCCGCCTAACTCTTACCGATATTATTCCTGAGCCATTTGATGTTGATGTCCTTGATATCGTGTCCATCGATAGTTAACTTTCCGGCTGAGATGTCGTAGAAACGCTGAATTAACTGTGAATGTGGCCGAAGCTTCAGTAAACTGAGATCTAGTAGAATATATATATATATATATATATACATACATATTTTTAGTTGGAATAGTTTAATCTCATCCAGGAACTTAGATAAAGTTATTACCCATAACAATTGACAACTAATAATGTATTAACTCATGTTTTAGTGGTGACTCTCCACCCTAACCTGAACTATTGTGGACTTTCCGCTACCGCTAGCCCCGACTAGGGCGACTGTCTCCCCCGGGTGTACGGTCAGACTGACCGAGTTCAATACCTGTGCAAGACGTGTGTGTGGTTACGTGTGCGATCAAGTATTATGTAATAAACGTAAGTTTTAATACAGCTGACCACTCCATAGTATATTGTACAGTATGTGATATCTGACCACTCCATAGTATATTGTACAGTATGTGATATCTGACCACTCCATAGTATATTGTACAGTATGTGATATCTAATCATTCAATATCATATTGTATAGCATATAATATATGACCGATTCGTAGAATATTATACAGAATATAATATCCGATAATTCCTGTCATATCAGGCTCATCCATGTTATTATTATTAAACTACAATTAATTACTGCGATATTTATTTATTTCCTCTTTTTATTATCACTATCATAAAGACTATTTAAGGTAGGTAGGGGTACATACTACAGGTATTTCACAGGTATTTGCGAGCTAATTGTACTTAATATATACTGTATGTAGTATGTACTCCATACTATACATAGTATGTACTCCATACTATAGTATGTACTCCATACTATAGTATAATACATACTACATACTATAGTATACTACATACTATAGTATACTACATACTATAGTATGAACAAACTATATTATGTACTATATACTATATTATGTACTATATACTATATGTGTTACAAAGTGATTATACTGAATGGTGGCTGCAAACCTGAACTTTCTCTCTCGAAGGGTACGTGAAATCCACGTTTTGCAGCTCGATTTCGCCTCGCAGCGATTCCGGAACTATTCCTTTGTCGGAGCTGGAGTCAATTTTAGATTTCTGTGGGCGATGTAGATATGAGGTTAAGATGAGAGGGTTGGATACTGATGGTTATGGGGTATCGGGTTAAGTCGAAAGGGTATAAACTTATAACTAAAGTAATAAACAACGTGTAACTTATAGCCTGGTTAAGAGATTGGGGGAGTGGCTCTAATCATCAACGATTGACAATCATATCGTGTTGACTGCACTAATAACTATAAAGTACATACCCTAACAATTAGTAAATCGAATATACTATATCCCCAACGAAATTAGGGTAATGCTTATGTAATGCATGTGTTGTTGTTGTTGTTCGTGGCGTAGCGTTCACATTGACGGGAGTCCATGCGCAAACGCTATTACAGTCTCCCAGGGGCTCTCCCAAACTCACGGATTCGTCTTCGTGCTGTGGCCGGGCACTCTTGGAGCCAGTGCCCGAGCGTCTCCGGGGCTCCTTGGCAATGTGGACAGGTCGCAGAGTAATGCATGTGTTGCGTAGACTAACGTAGGCAATGTGGGGGCGGGGGCAACGGGGCTAACCCTATCGATGATTTCGAACAGAGACGCAGCCACTCCTCGAGCAGTGGCTAGTGATTGCATTCCGGGCGTAGCGTTACCCAATGAGAAGGCTCCGATTATGATTCCGAAGAACACCTATTCATTATTTTTAGATTTGTTCATTTTTTTTTTTAAATCCCTATCTTTTTACATTGAATTATTAAAGGAAGCTTATGATTAAAGGTTTAAGCTCCCCCTTAAACAGCGGGGGGTGGGGTAACTATACCGTAGCGTAAACAAAGGAAATACACTTGAGTCTTAAATTGTACCCTATGAGAATGCTAATAAATTATTGAAAGAAAGAAAATGACAAAGGAAAATTATCTTAAAATACCTCAATACATTGTTTCTATTTTATTATATTCAATACTTCACTAACATTGAATCGTTATAGAAATATGAATGAATTATTAAATTAGATATATTATTAGTGAATTCGTAGCTATTAAAATCTTTCTATAACAAACTATAACCTTAAACCGTCTAATATATATATATAAATAAATGTTGATACTTATTATTTGTAACGATTGTTATAATATATATACGACGATGATGATGTTAATAGGTGATACATATACACATAAGTAGGTCATAGTTCACATATCAGAAGCTTACGCTATATAACTAATGCCAACGTAATGAATATTGAGATTTCTATTTATATATATATATATATATATATTAAAGTATTGTTATTTGTATATATTGAAATACTTAACGCCACGCGGCATACAAACTATGATCATATCTCCGGATGTCATCTCGTTCTGGCGCACCAGCTTCGAGCCGTAGTAGAAGGCCAGCGCGTACATCATGAACATCAAAAAGAACATCGTGCCGATACCTGTAGGCACCGAATGATACCATGATACCCAGTTCTATAGTTGTAAACCTATATTCTCGTATTACACCGTTATTATTATTATATTCTCTTTTTATTATTATTATTATATCGTAGATATTCGATATTTTCGTTATAAGGCTATTCTTAATATAAACTAAGTATATAGCTATGCTAGATATATTGTAAACTTGTGAATATCCTTCCGTATATTACAATCAATATTCGGGAAAATAGTTATTCATAATCACGTATTATAAATAATTCTTTTAATAATGAGAGGTGTCTATATGTTATATATGTGTGTTTTTCTGTTAATTATATATTATATATAATAATAATAATAAGAATTGAAGATTATTATAAGAATTGTAGTTTGTAATCTATTAGTTTTTAGTTTATATCTGCAATATGATCCTTCTAAGGGGTTTCAAAATAATATATCATTTGTCTGTTGTTATCGCCCATTCAATATATATATATATATATATATATATAGTATATTATATATAATAGCATTAAGATCACTTATTATTATTGATATTGAATCAGAGATACAAAGCAGACACTTTGCTACTATCATATTCGTTATTATTATTACATACTATTAAATAAAATATTCATTCAATCAATAATGTATAGGTTTAAATGTTAGTTATGAGTGGTCTATCTATTATTGATTTATTTATAAATATGTATATATATATATATATATATATATATATATATAGTATCACTTCTTAATATATAAAACATAATTATATTAAATCATACCGAATCCATTCCACATTCCCATTTTTATTCCGTTTGCTTTCGCTCTGTGCAAGTTACTCTCGTATCTGATTAGTAATTCATTAATAGGTCAGTTTTAGCAATTATTAAGTAAGTAAGTAATATTTACATAATATTTATATAATAAGTACATTAATATTAGAAATTCATATTAAAGTATAAACTTTTCATATTAAAATATTAAATATTAATATAAAAGCATTAACTATTATATTAAAGTATTAAATATTAATATTGAAGTATTAAGTATTGAATTAGAAATAGATAAATAATAAAATAAACATGAGGCGAATATTTAAAGTACATAAGTATGAAATAAACTAGTATCGAGTACTCAATCGTTGAGTAAATAATAAAGACTACATAATCTTTAAATATTAAATAAACACGTATCGAATACACAAATTACATAATCGTAAAAAATACTTAATCATAAATTACTTAAGCATTAAGTACTTAATCATCGTTAAGTACTTCACATCCTACCTGGCGCACTCCTTCTTCTGGCCGTTGAACGAGATCACCGTTCTGATGGAG
Source organism: Osedax fenrisi (assembly GCA_964019155.1). Taxonomy (NCBI): domain Eukaryota; kingdom Metazoa; phylum Annelida; class Polychaeta; order Sabellida; family Siboglinidae; genus Osedax; species Osedax fenrisi. Next base: position 7,654,567 of record OZ025245.1, read on the forward strand.
CTGATCACTTCTTCGGCTACTGAACCGGCTTTGGCGTAGGCATTCGCCTCATTGGCTGAAGTCTTCGCTAGCAACTGGTGAGTAGGTAACGCAGTATCAGCTTACACACACACACTTCAGAAAGAAATATTTAAATTGGATTTTTGTGACTACTACTACTACTACTACTACTACTACTACTACTACTACTACTACTACTACTATTACTACTACTACTACTATTAACTGCAGGTGTGGTGCAGTGCTAATGCGTCAGACACACAAGCAGTAGGACACGGGTTCGAACCTTGTCCGGACCATTAATTAATTTTATAAAATGGGTCTTAAAATATTATTTAGAAGTGATCTTATATAATTGTGTATAAATGAATGATCGGCTCTCGTTAAAACCATAGATGCCTTAACATGAGAGCGGCTTCGAAGGGACATTAGAGCATATATGGTTATAAGTGAAAACTTCATCTAAGTTCCTGGATGGGATGAAAGGACTCCACTAAATAAAAAATAACAATAACAATAACAATATAAATATAATTATATGAAATAAATGAATTAATCATATCAACGATCCTCATTGTGCACGAAAAAGATACAATAAAAATGAAAATATAAAATCAATAGAAGATTTGAAAAAATATAGATATAGGATATGAATGTATGAAAAAATTCAGGTTAGAAATAGAACCTAAATATAATATATAAGTAAAGCAAAACTAGATAAAAGTTACATGTAGTTACATAAAGAGAAATATATATACAATATATAATAATAATAATATCAGAGTAGATATAGAAGCAAGAATAACTTATCGAGGTATCTATGTTTAGAGTAAAGTTTCGATGATCGAATACAAATATAAAGTAAACATATATATAAAACAACAAATATAATTTTTTTTTTTTTAAATAACAATACAATAAAATTAATTATAATTAATTTTTTTAAATAATAATAACATTATAGAAAGACTATTTTATTTGTTTTTTTTTTTTTCATATATATATATATATATATTTATGCAATTATAATTATCATCATTAATTATTGATATATTAATATTATAATATAGTTAAGATGTTAGTAATTATTTATAGAATCGTATATTTATATATATATAAGTATATGTATAAAAGTATATGTATTTAAAGTTACCTAAGTATAGCAGGTATTAAAGGAGATATATACGATGCGATAAGGTGGTCGAGGATCTAATTATCAATTAGTGATGATTATGATTAAATATTAATTATTATATCTAATTTTCCTTTTGCTGATAGCTACCTCGATAAGTTCATAAGAAATTCTATATATCTATCTGGTTTCACTCTCGTTTATTACGAGGAACCAATCTGATTATTATTATTACATGTAATTACCTCACTAAGGAATATTCCGATGGCCACCAGCAAGGGACTGACGGCTAAGATCACTAGACATAACTTCCAGCCGTAGATAAACCCAAGAATTATACCTATTCGAATATATCATCATCAATCAATTATATGCGCAATAATTATATATATATATATATATAGATATAATTAATTGTAAATTAAAATTTAACATATATTATTATATACATACACTAAATACACATAACTAAACTAATGAACTAATAACTTTAAGGCATGTGTTAAAAATCATTATTTGTTCTCAATAAACTCAATATCTATCTATCTAATGGTATACTAATCTCGTTCATACAATCATTATATCGCAACACTTATTATTCATCTATGATAACTATTAACTATGATAACTATAAACTATGATAACTATTAACTATGATAACTATAAACTATTCCGAGGTACGTCGCGTATAAGACACACACGTGTATCCCGACTAACCTACTATGAATGTCGTAGTGAACTGGAAAAAGTTGCCTATTTTACTTCCGAGTCCGTCTTGGAACTTTTCCAAGTCGCTGAAATCATTATTTAGAGTGAGTCACTATTAGTCACTATCGCTATTAGTGAAAATTTTCTAATTAATTGAAAGTATACCCTATATATTTGTATACACTCTGTACAAGGATAGATCATCTGCTAACGTATATTTTGTGAAATTTGATTTTATGCTTGATTGATTTTATCGTATCGTATGAACTTTATTGTCATTCTCATATACTTGGAAAATAAATTATTTATTAGAATGTTATATTGATTATCCTTGTATCATTAGTTTCTACTACTACTACTACTACTCCTACTCCTACTACTACTACTACTACTAATACTACTGCTCACGCTACCACTACTGCCACCTATACTACTACTACTACTACTACTACTACTACTACTACTACTACTACTACTACTACTACTACTACTACTACTACTACTACTACTACTACTACTACTACTACTACTACTACTACTACTACTACTACTACTACTACTACTACTACTACTACTACTACTACTACTACTACTACTACTACTACTACTACTACTACTACTACTACTACTACTACTACTACTACTACTACTACTACTACTACTACTACTACTACTACTACTACTACTACTACTACTACTACTACTACTACTACTACTACTACTACTACTACTACTACTACTACTACTACTACTACTACTACTACTACTACTACTACTACTACTACTACTACTACTACTACTACTACTACTACTACTACTACTACTACTACTACTACTACTACTACTACTACTACTACTACTACTACTACTACTACTACTACTACTACTACTACTACTACTACTACTACTACTACTACTACTACTACTACTACTACTACTACTACTACTACTACTACTACTACTACTACTACTACTACTACTACTACTACTACTACTACTACTACTACTACTACTACTACTACTACTACTACTACTACTACTACTACTACTACTACTACTACTACTACTACTACTACTACTACTACTACTACTACTACTACTACTACTACTACTACTACTACTACTACTACTACTACTACTACTACTAATACTACTGCTCACGCTACCACTACTGCCACCTATACTACTACTACTACTACTACTACTACTACTATTACTACTACTACTACTACCACTACTGCCACCTATACTACTAACTCTGTAAGTTTAGTGCTACTACTACTACTACTACTACTACTACTACTACTACTACTGCCACCTATACTACCACTACTGCCACCTATACTACTACTACTACTCACGCTACCACTACTGCCACCTATACTACTAACTCTGTAAGTTTAGTATTCAAAGCCCCTGTGTCGTGGGTATCGAACCAGCCGATCTCCTGCCTCAGTATCGCTCTGAACAAATGCATTCTCAGCTTCTGTTGACGAATAGGTGAGTGGTTAGTGGTGATCTTATACTATCAATTTCTATATGACTTCTATATAATGTATATATATTAACTTCCTGTGTGGCTCAGGTGACTAAGGCGTCAGACACACAAGCAGTAGGATGCGAGTTCGAGCCTCGTCCGCACCATTAAAATAGGTCTTAAAATAATATTCAGAAGTGATATTATATAATTGTGTATAAATAAATGATCGGCTCTTGTTAATATAAATATAATATTATATATCTATCTACATATTGAACATGATTAATAGTGATAATGGAAGCTGCATTATCAATATATATATATATATATATATATATATATATATATATATAGCTGCCCCTAAACTATGGCCTACCAAATGACATAAGATCAATATCTTCGACCCCCATCTTTAAAAGTAGGTTAAAAACCCATCTTTTTAACATGGCATATACAAATTAATTTTTGAAAACACGGCCGAAAACTCTACTAAGAAGTTGAATGGCAGTGTCTAAACCATTAGGTTACAAGGTTACAAGGTTACATAACCATATTTTAGTGCAAATAAACCTAATATCATCATCATATACATATATATCCATATAGATATCTTTGATAGAGAATGTTGAGTATTATCTAAATAATTGCATATGATTACAGCCCATGCTTAACTGTTCTAATAGGTTTATGTGGGTATGGGCGATATGCGCAACATACATTTAATAACTAGTCTTCAGTTGTCATATATAATATAAATACGACACTGCTTCCCTTACGCGAACATATAACTGCTATACGGGCATACTGAATAGGATATTCTACAATAAATAAATAAAGGCTCGGTATCATACCTAGTATGCGTTTCGGAGACTCGCGCTAAGTCACAAATAGTCACTGACAGCTAGTATAAATTATACTGTATAATATATACATATGCATATATATATATATATATATATTAAACTTATAATAAATATATTATAATAAATATATTAACAAAACTGCCTGTGTGGCTCAGTGACACAAGCAGTAGGACACAGGTTCGACCCTCGTCCGGACCATTAATTAATTTTATAAAATGGGTCTTAAAATATTATTTAAGTGATCTTATATAATTGTGTATAAATAAATGATCGGCTCTCGTTAAAACCATGGATGCCTTAACATGAGAGCGGCTTCGAAGGGACATTAGAGCCATATATGGTTATAAGTGAAAACTTCATCTAAGTTCCTGGATGGGATGAAAGGACTCCACCAAATAAAAATAACAATAACAATAACAATAACAATATATATATATATATATATATATATATATATATATATATATATATATATTTATATAAATATATATATATATATATGCAATTTAGCTCTGAATAACAGATAATCCGGCCATCAACGTGTCTCACCTTACATTATAACTATTATCATAACAACATTGATTGGATACATCGGGTTCAGGTACATACCTGTGTTTGTCTGGTGGCGGCTAACGTCCAGAATGTAACTTGCATGTAGGCCACTACGAACACTCCTATCGCTACGACTGCGGTGAGGGAAGGCGATCAGTGATGTATCCACTTAGATAAATCTTAGATTAATCTTAGATGAATAATAACGCGGGCGCCCCTTTTGTATAGCGACTATGGGGTAAACAGTCAACTGTGCTACGATATACTATTTGTATACGAGGAACGATGGACGCATCTTCTCGTGAATATTTTAGGTATAAGTAAATGATTAATACCATTGGAAAATTAATACAGATGAAAAAGTATTATAAGGTTCATATTTTACTTTTTGATATAATAAATAATAAAAAGTTTGCTCAAAATAGTGGCCAGATTTGATGTTATTAATTCAGACAGCTGATACAAATATGATATTTTTGATAACTTTGTTTACAATTATATTATTATACAGCATTATTATTATCATAATCAATACGATAACGGAATAATTATTATGCACCAAGTGGAATTAATACAATTATACTATAACTATATAGATATAACTTATAGCCTCAGGTATTTAAACATATCGCTCTAAATAACGAAAGCTGCGGTTTAAATTATTTAATAAATACTATTTAAATTTTATATACTTTTTGTGAATTATCCGAAAGCAGGCCGACGTTTGTTATTATAAGAATATCAGAGTTCAAGGTGGCCAGTACTTATATATTCACTCCTGAACATTATACGCATTATAAGATATTTTATAGTAACATAATATTGTATATGCTCAATGAAGCTACAAAAAAACAGCAAAATAAAACCAAACCAAAGAAATCATACAACCCCAAAATAAAAATTGAACTCTGACATTCTAATAATAATAATCGGCGACCTGCTTTCATAATTATTATTCTTGACAATTAAGCAGTGTACACATTATTTTTAAATATGGATTAATATAGAATTGGGGAAATAGTTTTCACGTTTGATACTTTTTAAATAGTCTACATTTCTATAAATTACAATGAATAAACTTTATTCAATAAAGTATAAAAATGCAATATAAAAAAATAAATTTCTAAAATATAATATATTATAATATATTTATATTTAATATAATAATATATTATAATATAATATTATATTATTATAATAATTATATTTATAAATAATTTATATTATTATAATTTATAATAATTATATATATTTATAATTATTTATAATTAAATTAGTATAAGTAAAAATTAATAATTAAATACATATAAATATATAAACAATTTCACGATCTATGTAGAAATGTCTCTTTCGTTATTTAGAGCGCTTAAAATATTCTACTTTTAAATATCTGCGGCTATAACTCCGATTCCCGCGCAAAGTGTACATATTGAATATGATATTAAATATGATATTTGAATTTATATACAGAATGAAAAAAACTCGTTTTTAATTAAGGATTTATATAATATATGCTTATATTAAAATATTAATGTATATTAAATATTAATTTAATGCAATACAAATCATATAATTTAGAATTTCGATATAAATAATATAGAAAAATATCTTTAAATTTAAAACGATTTTATAAATAAATTATTTTTTTAATAAATCATTTACAAAGAAATCCAGATTAAAAAAATCAATACATAAATACAATAAATAAATACACGAGCAAGTGCTATAAACTAGGCATCGCCATCATCATCATAAATAAATATATCGTGAAAATTATCGGGGCGATGCATGAGTTGGGAACGGTTTTTAAAATATTACCAGCAAATGAGGCGCATAGAATATACACTCAGTATATATTATACAGTCTAAAATATATTATGTATTTATATTGAGTGAATATTATTCACACATCAATCCACATATATATATATATATATATATGTGTGTGTGTGTGTGTGTGTGTGTGTGTCATCGATATATAGAAAGTGGATAAGCAATTGAATGTAGTGTATGGTACTATCCGCTACGGGCGCTGCAGTCGAAACCCATTATCTGGCCCACTACTTTTTATTTATACATATATATATTGATAATTACTACCAATTTTAATGTACTATCTATACTAAAAATAAAATTATATATTTAAAATACATAATATCAACATTCATTGTAATTTTGTGTATTTAAATTGAAGATATAATACTATTTTATTGATTTTATTGGTATTTATTATTTAAATCCATTGATATAGATAGAAGTCACTTTAATCTATTTCGACGAAAAGCCTACTGTTTTAATATTTGACATATATAATATGACTAATATCCAATCAAAATCACTGATACCATTTTGTTAATTTATCGATAAAAGTGTCATTCACGTGTCTATATTTTACATGCATTGCGTGCGTCAATTGCTTATCCACTTTCTTTATATCGATGGTGTGTGTATGTGTGTGTGTATATATATATCATATACGTTTTATATAAGCTTTACTAATATCGGTATGAATTGATGCATGAATATCATAGAGCTAGAGAATTTATTTCGCGCTCGCTGCCCGCCTCAATTGCTGGTAACATTTTGAAAACCGTTCCCAACTCGTGCAGTAACCAAAATTATCTATTGCAAGGTACAAACAATTATGAAATTGTACTATTTGTATAAATTAAGAATATATGAATATGATGTGATAATCATTATGATTATCATAATGAAATAAGTAAATTAACTTACTAATTATGCATTATACAAAAGTGAGAATATTTCTTGTAGCAGTGTCTTTTGTAAACATTTTTATGAGTGACTGCCACACTAAAACTATTTTTCCCCCCCCCCCCATTTTGAATTTTTCCAACATAAAAAATCAGATTTTTTCATAATCAACTATACCATAGTCCTATTTATTCCCCATTATAAATCAGTAGGGCGAATCAGGGTAAAAACTAACGCCCGATAGTTAAAAAGTAAACAACGTGAGGAGGGAGTCGCGTATTATCAGAAATGAATATATATATATCCAATAAAATACGTATGTCCTTTCTATAATATGTACATTTGATGACCTAATTCAAATTAGAATTTTATGATTAACTTAAATTCACTTTAATGATTAAACTCCCGCCTCAAGCATTTGTTTTTTTATTTGTTGCGCGTTAGTTTTTACCCCTCACCAGTAGGTCGTGTATTTAATTAGATATTTTTCCTATATAATTTGTGCGATACATATCTATTTTTTGATTTTCCCCCTTTCAAATGCTAAAGGAGGCACTGCCTTGTTGTTCGTTATTTTACTCGACTTTCGCCGCGGTTCAACACAATTAGAATCGAGTTGAGAGGCATGCACCGCCTATATTTTACATTATACTGTTTTTACGTAGTTGTATTGATTGATAATTTATTTAAGCAAATACATAGTCGAAAATATAATCGAAAGTATAAAGTTGAAATATTTGCTTACCGCTTAACGATAACATACGTTATAGAAATAAACAAATAATAATAATAAATTAAAATGTTTTATTTTTGTGTATTGCGCAGTTACAATTTATAATGTAAAAGATACGCAACCCTCTCAAACTAATTCTACTTTTGTAGAACTGCACCCCAAGTCAAGTAAACTAACGGAGCATCCATCTATACCGCCATATTCTTCTCTATCAAATAGAGTCGAATAACGGACCGCTAAAAAAGTTGACATACAAATTATATACGTAATATCTTATAGGTTAATCTCTAAATGGTTAAATGTTTAGATATGTCGGATACGTCAGTATTTTATTTGGTAAAGTGAGTTGAATGAATGTAACGAAACATGCATAAAAGTCTACCTAATGATAGACTTCACTCACTCTAATGCAACTAAAACAACACAATATATACACTACACTACTAATATATATTATATATTCTACAATGCAGGTTTCAATAATACACATTGTTATAATAACATGTAACAATAATAATACTTATACTTATTGTAATTTGATCTGAATAAATAATCACCATGTTTATATTAGCATTGTGCCTTACCCATTACAACTATCAGACACATAATATGTATACATATGTACATTGTACTAAGAACTATTATACTTGTACAATGTACAATAACATATAGGAGATATAAATCACTTTGAAATCACAATAGAATTATATTGATAAAAATCATTAATTGTTGTCCTTGTGTTTTTATGTTTAATTCAAATAATTAAGTCTTAGATATAACCTATGAATTTTATAATTAATATATATATATATATATATATATGTAAATTAAATACTAACATACTATTTAATATACAGAGTATTACATCACCTTATAATACATAACACATATTGTTATACCTAAATGCAGTCGACTAACCCTCAAAAATAGGTACCTAACCCTCATAGTACTAGACGTAACACATACTATAATAACATACATAATATAAAGCTTAATAGAGGTATAAAGTTTATGAAGTAACATATAGGTAAAAGTTTATTATACATATAATAACATACATAGTAAAAGGCTTTATAATAACATACATAATATGAGGAATAATACATACTATATTGGGCTTTGCTATAAGGTACACACTGTGTAACACACATAATATAAGTTAGCATACTAACAATACGGTACAAAGCGTAATACATGCTATACTATTAAACGTAATATATTACCTATAATAATACTATTATAGTACATATATAGTATATTATAGTACACTAACATATGTAGTACAAAGCGTAATATTTCATGTCGTTCATGAACTCTGTTTCTTTTTGCAGTAAAACCGTGGCGTTATTTTTGTAGATTCTGCAAGAGAATTTAAAATATAGGTGAAAGAGTCGGTTTTAAGTTTCAATAATGGATAAATAAGATCTATATTCTAAAGTATGGGATACCTCAGGATACCTCTCTGGATACCGTTAACATGTACGAAAAACAAGCAGTCACTAAATGGCAATAACATTAAATACATATTAAACACATATATATATATTTATATATATATTAAATACCTACATTTATTAAAGATAATGCATGTCACGTAAGATGGTGTCGGTACACATGTACCTAGATAGAAGATACAGATTACGTTGCGAATAAGATCATTACTGCCACGTAAGTATGCTATGTAGATGATGCGAGCAATATGTGATGCAAGTGATGTAGGACTGTTACACATGTTGTTCGTATCTCTACATTGAACGCTATTTTTATCTATCCCTCTTCCGCACCGTAAATCCTCTATTTACTTATTACTTGACTTCGTGTTACTTACAGTTGCATCAAACCTTATCCACTCATCAATCTTAGCAATATTTCTTATTACTGTCGTTTTATGTTTTATTATTTTTATTTATTATGTGTTCTTACCGAGATTTGTTATTGATGCACGAACAAATATCTCTTAGACTATTTATGTGCTTAATAGATCATTCATCACCATTCATTACTTCATCGTCACAATCATCACCTCTGTAATCATTTTCTTTATCATCATCTTCATCACTATCATCATTATCATCGTCACCACCATCAACATCATCAATCATATTAGTACTACATAAATAATAACACCGTTTATAAATTAGCTGACACTTATTTATTTGCATGCCGATATTAGTTCTTCAAAACATCTCAGAATTGAGTATAGTCTCATAGGTCCACCCATACCCTAAATGGGTAACCGGTGATTTCGTGCGGAGTGCTTTCGTATGGTTTGGTGATTTCATGTGTAGCGTAAATTGTACAATTCTAAAATAATTATTTACGTTAATACATATTATTATTACGCACTATATCACCAATCAACACGAGGTCTCTGGTATTGCCCTAAAGGTGTATAAGGATTGCCTTACCGATGAGGTAGCATACCATGGCAGTAGATTAATACCTAGCCATCATTAGTAATGTAGTAAATAAAGACTGTTTCATAGAAGTATCACTATACGGTGGTTAGAAACTGATAGTCTATCACTGATTTTGTTATGATATCACTATAATTGGTATTTAATTGTAAAGGTTCGCTTTCTTCCCATCAATTTAGATTAGGTTTTAACTTACATAACGAATGGCTCTAATGTATCTACAAAACTGCTTTCATATTAAAGGGGCATGCAAACGGAGATGTCAACAGCTTAGGTTTCCATGGTTTCCATGAGATAAGATTATTTGTTATTTACAATTATATAAGATCACTTTTAACTATTATTTAAGATTTATTTTAAAAGACTGGACGGGGATCGAATCCGCGATGTAGGTACAACTTAGCCTGCTGATCTTCACTAGTGGTTATAATTGCATAAATATTCGAACTTATTTAAAACAGTACGTATATAAAACATGTATTAAAAAGTACCTATCCACTTACAAATTACTCACACGCATACAACAACACACACCCACACACGCGCACACATACACATACATACACGCGCACACATCCACACACACGCACAGTGTGCACACTAGGCTCTTATAACTATAGTTATTGACGTGTACTATTAATTATATAGCAACAGCGGTAGATCAATCGATACGATTATAGAAATACTTCTTTTATGTACACAGTACTTGTAGTGTTACAGAATACCTTACTAATTAGGCTGTTATTTGTTTAGTATAGAAAGTTTTACAGATGGAAAGGCTACAGTACTGTAGCCTTTCCATACAACGTTGTATTTACATAATGTATCTACTACCTGTCAATCTGACCATTTGTCCTGCTACCGACACCCTAACGAGATAACGCTGTGATATAATAAGTAGGGGCGCTGCAACAAGGGAGACGGGGGAGATATTTCCCCCCCACTTTAAAATCTAGGGGGACCTCCTATGTATTGGATGTCAAAATTTATTTTGATTGGTGTGTCCCACATACATACAAAATCGTTCCAGCATTTTGTATGTAGGGGGACCAAACAATCAAAATAAATGTTGTGGTAAAAGTGGGGGGGGGACCAATACATATGAGGTCCCCCTAGATTTTAAAGTGGGGGTGACATATCCCCGTCCCCCCTATTACAGCGCCCCTAGATAAAAGCAGGAGATGTTACGCGCTACTAACTGAAACGAAGTCAGATCGTCGATCATCTCTCCGAATAGGATAATCAGAATCTGTAAACATTCGAACGGGATTACGTAAGTATGTCGATTAGTGAGAAATCTAAATCAATACATGTAACGAATAAACGAATTAAACACGCGCGCTAAAAGTAAAAGAGTGCATCTAAATCACACCGTGGACATTATACATGGTACACGCGGGAAATATAATTGTTGGCTTAATCGTGTATAACTTGCATACTAGGTTTGTATGTCTATTTAACTTAGTTTATCGCAGATGACGACAATATACGTATAATATAATTAATACATTTAATTGTATATATATAGCGTGTTGATTTCACATAATTTTATTTTGGTGGAATTCATTTATCATATCTAGGAACTTAGATGAAGTTTTTATTAACTTATAACCAAATTGCTCTAATGTACTTCGAAGCTATTTTTATGTTAAGGCATATTATTAAAATAATGTAAGAGCACAGATGATCATCTGCAAATAATGATATCCATACATAAAATATTAACTGCCTGAGTGGCTCAGTTGGCTAAGGAGTCGGACACACGTGAAGTAGAATATGGGTTCAAGCTCCGTCCATTAAAATAGGTCTTAAATATTATATCTTATATAAGTGTGTATAAATAAATGATCGGCTCTCGTTAAAATAATGGATGCCTTAACATGAGAGCGACTTAGAAAGAACATTATAATGTAACTCTATAGAGTCATATGTAGTTAATGAAAGCTTCTTCTAAGTTCCTTAATGGGATGAAAGGACTCCACCAAAATAACAATAATACTAGTTGTATTCATTAAACTTAGCAGTGTTACTCGCATGTATTACTGGGCAGTGTTTACCTGCATGCCGAATCCATGAACTATTGCGAAGATTGATCCGAACACCATCAACAAAATGTCCGTTTTTGTGGAGAAACGAAACTGCGGGAATGTAGTTTTATAACTTTAATAATGGTGGAAGTATTAGTAGTAGTAGTAGTGGTGATGGTGGTGGTGGTATAGATGGTGGTGGTGAAAGTAGTAATAGTAGTAGTAGTAATAGTAGTAGTAGTAGTAGTAGTAGTATATATATATATATATATTTACAAATAACTCTATTACTATAATATATATATATATATATACTAGCCGTACCCGACCCGGCGTTGCTCGGTTTTTGAATATTTGCCTATTATCTATTATTTATTAATTATAGATATATTATATACCTATTCATGATTATGCATTGCTATATATACAATAAAATAAATGTTAGCTAAAATACAAACAAAATATAGAAAAATATTTAAAAAATTAGTGGAAATATATTAAAAAATGCAACAAATATTACAAAATATGTTTTAAAAAATGTCTAAAACCCAAACTTAAACCCAAACCGTACCCAAACCGGCGTTGCTCGGATATTGATTGTTTTTGCCTATCTATTATTTATTAATTATAGCTGTTCCTGATTCTTCATTGTTATATATACAATTAAATAAATGTTAGCTGAAATACAAACAAATGTAGAAAAATATTTTAATAATTAAAAAATTAGTAGAAAAATATTTCAAAAAATATATTAAAAAATACAATAAATATTTTGAATATTACAAAATATGTTTTAAAAAGATGTCGAAAACCCAAACCTAAACCCAAACCGTACCCGACCTGGCGTTGCTCGGTTTTTGATTTTTTGCCAATTATTATTTATTAATTATAGCTATTACTAATTCTGCATTGCTAAATATTTATATTTAATTTGTTCCTAACTATTATTTATATACAATAAAATAAATGTTAGATGACATACAAACAAATGTAGAAAAATATTTTAATATTTAAAAAAATAGTGGAAAAATATTTTAAAAAATATATTAAAAAATACAACTAATATTTCAATTATTATAAAATATGTTTTAAAAAAATGTCTAAAACCAAAACCCACACCGTCCTGACACGGCGTTGCTAGGTTTTTGATTGTTTTCCTATCTATTATTTATTAATTATAACAATTCCTGATTTTAAATTTTTTGCCTTACCCAACACGACGTTTCTCGGTTTTTAATTATTTGCCTATCAATTATTAATTATAGCTATTCCTAATTATGCATAGCTAATCTTTAATTTTTAGTCTTCTAACTAATATTTAATAAATCTAACTGTATCCGATGTATATCTAGCGTTGTTCTTTTTTAGATTTATTCGTAAAATATTTTGTAAAAATACAAAAAATAATTTAAAATATTATAAAATATATTTTTAAAAAGTGTCTAAAAATATTTTTTAAATATAAAAAATATTTCAACATATTAGTAGCCATACCCTACCCGGCGTTGCTAGGTTTTTGATTGTTTGACTGTTTTTATTAATTATAGCTATTCCTGATTATTCTAAAATATATAATTGCTAAAAAATACAAAAAATATTTAAAATATTATAAAATATGTTTTAAAAAAATGTCGAAAACTCAAACCTAAACCCAAATCCAAACAGTATCCGACTCGATATTTATCGGTTTTTGATTATTTGCCTATTTATTATTTATTAATTAGAGCTATTTATGATCCTACATTTCTAGTATATACAATTAAATAAAGTTTATCTAAAATACAAACAAATGTGGAAACATATTTTTTTTAATATTTAAAAAATTAGTGACAAAATATTTCAAAAAATACAACAGATATTTCAAATAATCCAAAATATGTTGAAAACCTGAACCCAAACAGTTCCAAATCGTCGTTGCTCGTTTTTTTATTATTTGTCTATCTATCATTTATTAATTATAACTATTCCTTATTTGGAATTTCTTGCCGTACCCAACTTTGCTTTACTTGTTGTTTGATAGTTTACCTATCTATTATTTATTAATTATGGCTATTCAAAATTCTGCTTTTCATATACAATAACATAAATTGTTGCTAAAATTCAAACAAATTTATACAAATATTAATATCTCAAAAATTAGTGGAAAAATATTTCAAAAATATTTCACAAAATATTTTTAAAAATACAACACATATTTCCAATATTACAAAATATTACTTAAAAAATGTCGAAAACTCAAACTGCACCCTGCATTGCTCGATTTTTGATTTTTGATTGTTGTTGCCCATTTATTATTTATTAATTATAGCTATTTCTGATTCTGTATTTCTGTATTGCTACAAAATATATTTTTTATAAATTTTCTACAAATATTTTAAAAAGTATAATATTTATATCTTATAATATTTATATATTTATTATATAATTATAATATTTTAATTATATCTTAAAATAATAATATTTCAAAGATTAGTTGAAAAATATAAAAAAATATTTCAAAAAAATGTCCACAAAAATGTTTACAAATATTTCAAAAAAATGTTTTAAAATATTTGAAAAAAAATTTTTTAAAATATTTCAAAAAATAGCCGTACCCGACCCGGCGTTGCTCGGTTTTGATTATTTTCCTATATATTATATATTAATTATAGCTATTCCTGATTCTTAATTGATATATATATAATAAAATAAATGTTAGCTGACATACAAAACAAAGTAGAAAACATTTTCAAATAATATGTTAAAAAATACAACAAATATTTCAAATATTAAAAAATATGTTTTAAAAAAATTTCTAAAACCCAAACCTAAACCCAAACACAAACCGTACACTACCCTGCGTTGCTAGGTTTTTGATTATTTGCCTATTAATTGTAGCTATTCCTGATTATACTTAGCTAATATTTAATTGTTTTCTTCTAACTAATATTTACTAATTCTAACTGTATCCGATGTAGACTCAGCGTTGTTCGTTTTTAAGATTATTTGTAAAATATTTGGTAAGATTACAAATAATAATTTAAAATATTACAAAATATATTTTTAAAGAGTGTCTAAAAATATTTTAAGAAATATAAAAAATATTTCAACATATTAGTAGCCATACCTGATTTTTAATGCCTATTAATTTTTTTTATTAATTATAGCTATTCCTGATTATTCTAAAATATATAATTGCTAAAAATTGCAAAAAAATATATAAAATATTACAAAATATGTTTTAAAAACAAACCATACCCGACCCGGCATTTCTTGGTTTTTGTTTGTTTGCCTATCTATTATTTATTATTTATTAATTAGGGCAATTTCTGATTCTATATTTCTAGTATATACAATTAACTAAAGTTTATTTAAAATACAAACAAATATAGAAAAATATTGTTTATAATATTTAAAAAATTAGTGAACAAATATTTCAAAAAATATTTTAAAAAATACAACAAATATTTCAAATATTACAAAATATGTTGAAAACCCAAACCCAAACCGTCCCAAAACGGCGTTGATCGGTTTTTAATTATATGCCTATCTATACTTTATTAATTATAACTATTCCTGATTTAGAATTGTTTGCCGAACCCAACCCGACGTTGCTCGTTTTTTTATTATTTGCCTATCAATTATTAATTATAGTTATTCCTAATTATGCATAGCTATTCTTTAATTGATGTCTTCTAACTAATATTTAATAAATCTAACTGTATCCGATGTAGATCTAGCGTTGTTCTTTTTAAGACTTATTCGTAAAATATTTTGTAAAAATACAAAAATACAAAAATACTTTAAAATATTATAAAATATATTTTTAAAAAGTGTCTAAAAATATTTTTTAAATATAAAAAATATTTCAACATATTAGCAGTCATACCCTACCCGGCGTTGCTAGGTTTTTGATTGTTTGACTATTTATTTTTATTAATTATAGCTATTCCTGATTATTCTAAAATATATAATTGCTAACAAATACAAAAAATATTTAAAATATTACAAAATATGTTTTAAAAAAATGTCGAAAACTCAAACCTAAACCCAAATCCAAACAGTACTCGACTCGACATTTATCGGTTTTTGATTGTTTGCCTATTTATTATTTATTAATTAGAGCTATTCCTGATCCTACATTTCTAGTATATACAATTAAATAAAATTAAACATATGTAGAAACATATTTTTTTTAATATTTAAAAAATTAGATAAAAAATATTTCAAAAAATACAACAGATATTTCAAATATTCCAAAATATGTTGAAAACCTAAACCCAAACAGTTCCAAATCGGCGTTGCTCGGTTTTTTATTATTTGCCTATCTATCATTTATTAATTATAACTATTCCTGATTTGGAATTTCTTGCCGTACCCAACTTTGCTTTACTCGTTGTTTGATAGCTTACCTATCTATTATTTATTATTTATGGATATTCATGATTCTGCTTTTCATATACAATAACATAAATTGTTGCTAAAATTCAAACAAATTTATACATTTATAAATATCTCAAAAATTAGTGGAAAAATATTTCAAAAATATTTCAAATAATATTTAAAAAAATACAACACATATTTCCAATATTACAAAATAGTACTTAATAAATATCGAAAACCCAAACCGCACCCTGCGTTGATCGATTTTTGATTGTTTGCCTATCTATTATTTATTAATTATAGCTATTCCTGATTCTGTATTCCTAGTATACAACAAATATTTCCAAATATTACAAAATATATTTTTTATAAATGTTCTACAAATATTTTAAAAAGTATATTATTATATCTTATAATATTTATATATTTATTATATAATTATAATATTTTAATTATATCTTAAAATAATAATATTTCAACGAATAGTTGAAAAATATAAAAAATTATTTCAAATAATATTTTTTAAAATACAAAAAATATAAATAATATTACAAAATATATTTTAAAAAAATTTCAAAAAAATGTTTAAAAATATTTAAAAAAAACTTCAAAAATATTTCAAAAAATGTCAAAAATATTTCAAAAATATTTCAAAAAATTTCCAAAATTTCCAAAAATTTCAAAAAAAAATCAAAAAAAATTCAAAAAAATAGTTCGAAAAAATGTAAAAAAAATATTTCAAAAATGCGACGCCGAAGATTTTGGACGACAAAAAATCATTTTAATGGCAAAAAGTCAATTTTTCAGGTTTTTCTGGGGTACGCGGTATAAAATTCAAAAAATTTTCCGGACCAAGACCATACTGTTGCAAATTTATTAAGATCGGGTATAACATATTTTCGCGACGTACCCCGGTTCTCGAGTTACCTCACCAGATACACACACACACACACACATATATATATATAATTAAATAGACTTTCTTTTATATAATAGATATATATATATATATATATATATATACAGTCAAAGCTCGATAACTCAACATTGACGGGACGGAGTTTTGTATGTTGAGTTATCGGATGTATAAATTAATGACTTAATTAATGTTTTGTTCACATAAATGCATTCAAAATAGTACTCGTATGATAATATAATAATTGTTAT
Organism: Osedax fenrisi; assembly: GCA_964019155.1. Taxonomy (NCBI): domain Eukaryota; kingdom Metazoa; phylum Annelida; class Polychaeta; order Sabellida; family Siboglinidae; genus Osedax; species Osedax fenrisi. The sequence continues at coordinate 7,672,723 of OZ025245.1, forward strand.
TGTATTTTTACGTTTATATATTTATATCCATATATTATTAAATAAAACCATGTTAAATAATGTATGTTGAATTATATTTGTTGAGCAATTAAATTTTATTACATGTAAAAGATACGAATCCAACAACATATGTTTGTGATATTTTGATTTTCATAAATGTAGAGTTATCGGATGTATATTTACATGTAATGTATAGGCTAGGATTATAAAAACGATGTTGAGTTATATGTATGTTGAGTTATATTTGTTGAGTAATAGGGTTTTTGTTAACATGTATGAGATACGAATCCAACCAAATATTTTGTGGATGTTGAGTTATCGGCATGTTGAGTTACCGAGCTTCTACTGTATATATATATATATAAATATATATATATATATATATGTATGATATATCATGATATATTAACTCTATGATAATGTAAATAATAAAAATATACTATTCGACCCGTATATCAGATATCGAATACACAACATTTATTCAGTTAAATTCTAATTTATCGATTTATTCGATATATTGGCCACACCTAATACATGTACTATATTATACTATATGGTATATACTATACGTATTTTATAGTATACTATATGTGTATACACAAGGACATAGCGAGCTATGTTCACCGAATTAGATACAGCGTACTCGTAAACCATTCTGTGATATCTACTTTTACCTGTACGGCGATTCTAATTGTACATTATACGTAGATATATATATATATATATAGTCGTAATATAACCAGTTGGTGGACAATGCAAAATATAATCATTTGGTAACCATTTTTTATAAGATAGCCATGAAGGTGAAAATTTACATACTAATTAATTATGATATACTCTTTGAATATATCTAATTATTTTTTCAAAATAATGAATAATAAAATATATATAAAAATATTGTCTACCAAATAAAAATTATGTATAAGCTAACTCTTTTGTTGACAATATTAAGGTATGCATAAAATAATTATTTTGTGGACAATCTGAATTTTAAAGGTTTCGCTCCAACTTTATTATTTTCTGATATATATGTTCTATAATTAATGACAAATGTCATGACCTTTTTATATTTATACATATTAAATTAAATTCGTATATTCAATATAATATTGGATAATTTAAACTATTTTACCTTTTCTATCAATCACGAACATATTATATATGGTTAGTTATATTTAAAAATAACTATATATTATTTATATCATATAATATCTTCATTATATAAAATAAATATGTCTTTTATTTTTATATTATGTTTATATAAGAATTTTTCGGATAATTTAAAAAGCACATGTCACATTTTAATAATTATATTATAATTATTATTATTAAATAATATGTAAGCATAATTATAATATATATTAGATAAATTACTTAGATATAAAAACGGGCTCTATTATAGAATCTATACGAACTAATGTAAATTTTATTTCAAAATAAAAATATGAAATTTTAATTATGAAAATGTATCATATAGTTGGTATTATGATAGCATAAGTTAACTTTAATTATCAAGTATCAATAGATTATTATATTCTTGTGTTTATTTATTAAAATATACATTTTAACATGCATTTTATATTAAAATGAAACTATTGAAATAAGTATAATTATTGATCAATATTATTAATTGAATATATGGATTATGGTCAAAAGCTTCGCGTATTAAATTAGTGGTTCTACAATAGCTTATGATTGGTCATTATAATTAGCGTATGTTTATTTATAGACTATCATACATGCAACGGCTTATAATTACCATATATTTATATATGTGTGTTTTATAAGCTCACTCGGGATGTAATCATTTACAGTAATGCAGCTAAAAAAACCTAAACAATATTAAAATTAACCCAACCAAATCAAACCAAACAAGTGAAAATAACTAAAACTATAAATATTAATGTTTCAACAAACAATCATACGCTATTGTAAATTCAGTAATTCGAATAAACAATTTTGCGGGCGTTCAAATCGCGCATCAATCGCGAAGCTTTTGACCAGGTACCGAATATATATATATATATATATATTCAGGCCGCCGATATAATTAAGAGTTCAATTTGGGCGGTCTTACTAATATATAAGAGCCGCCCAATTAATAAATATATGTCACTAAAGTAAATATGTTACGCTTGATTTCACACGCTAAAATATTCCATACGAGTAACATACATAAACTGCTTTTGTGTATTATATCATATTAAACAAATCCACAAATATATCTTATAATTATATGTATAATAATATAATCCATATATATATATATATCTATAGTTATCCGTTATAGTAATTGTACAATTAAATATTTGTTAATAAATTTGATTTTTTATTATATTTTAATTTATTTAACTATTAGAAATCATTCGATTATTATTCGAATATGTTACGTACACATGAGATCGATATAGTTTTAGAATGTCTGTTTAATTTCAAGTAGAACCAATATATTATATATGTATAATATAATCCATCAATATGTTATCCATTATAGTACCTTATAATTTCTAATAGTACAAATTGAAATTTAATAAAAAATAAAATATTTAATTGTACAGTTGGTACCTGGTCAAAAGCTTCGCGATTGATGCGCAATTTGAATGCCCGCAAAATTGTTTATTCGAATTAGTGAATTTACAATAGCGTATGAATCATACGCCGTATGATTGTTTGTACAAACATTAATATTTTTAGTTTTAGTTATTTTCACTTGTTTGGTTTGGTTTTGTTGGGTTTATTTTTAATATTGCTAGGTTTTTTTAGCTGCATTACATCCCGAGTGAGCCTATAAAACACACACACATGTTAATGATAAGCCGTTGCATGTATGATAGTCTATAAATAGACATACGCTAATTATAATGGCCAATCATAAGCTATTGTAAATTCACTAATTCACATAAACAATTTTGCGGGCATTCAAATTGCTCATCAATCGCGAAGCTTTTGACCATAATCCGTACAGTTACTATTAATATTATTATACATGTATAATATATATGTATATAATTATAATATATATTTGTGTTAATATGATAATACACATAAACAACGTATGTATGTTACTCATATGGAATATTTTAGCGTGTGAAAGCGTAACATATATTTACATCGATGGGCGGCTCTTAAATATATCGGTGGTCTGCTTCTCCTGTATCCATATATATTATATGATTATTATAATACCATATCATATTAAATATTGTTAACAATATAATAGTTATACATTATGAAAAATATACAATCAGCATTAGTTAATATAGAAATAAAAGTAATTTAATAAATATAGTTTTAAATAAAATTGCCGTTTGTCCGTTCTAACCAAACAGGGTAGTTTATTTGTAATCTTCGGCGAAAACCATTTTAACATACTTATGTATATTTATAATATGATATTATAATTCATATATTTATTAATATTATAGTAATAAATTATTAATATTTTAAAGTATTAAATAATACTATAATTACTTAATATACTATATTTATTGCTTATAGAAAACTGAAAATTCCAATTATGAAATAACTGCTATACTAATACCGTACACAAAAATATTAATACTACTACTTTAATCCCATGAATACTTTTTTAATATTCTAATCTAAATATTCAAATTGTTTACATCACTACATAATATATATGATGTTAAACACTATTATATAATACATATATATGTAATATTTAAATAATAATTCACTGATAATGCATATTGTATAATTATTTTACATTTGTACGGTATTATCAAAGATTTTCCGAAGGAAAGATATAACACTTACGCGAAATCCTGTAATTCGAATTTGTATACAAAATACCCCAGTGCCACCTAGGAACTATGTGTTGTTTATAATGTAAATTCGTATTTAACTATACACTTTTAAAATGTTAAATAATATGCTTTAAATTAATATTTATATGATGAAAACTAAGTGTTCATTACTAATATATAACAAACAAATATGATATGTATGTTTTAAATACTATAAGTATATATTTAGTGAGTAAAAGCTAATTTATATTGCATGTAATTTAATAGAGCAATGAAAACATTGTTGTATGCAAACAGAGCCGAACCTAAATCTATTTCAGTGATTTCGATACTACTGCTAGCAGCGGTTGGGGATATTACTAAATTACGTTGCATGCATAGGGAGTATTATATCTTTGCTTCGCAAAATCTTTGGTATTATTATCTCGCAGTTTATATTAATACTGTATTGGTATTTAGTAGTTTATAATTCCACATTTACAATTACATATGTATTCTTTATCATTTGTAAATTTCTTCTTAATTATATCTGTTAATTTCACTGTTTAGAGTAGTATAACGCTAAAATTAAAACTTATAAATATCGTAATATATATATTTAATCTATAATATAATATATAATTAACTTTATGATAATAATCTTTTAGAATCAAGTGCAAAACAGAACAGGAGTTATCGAATGGTTTTTATTTAATTATATAATCAATGATATGTGTAATATAATAAAAAATAATTAGTTAAATAATAGAATACCAATAATATCGTGTTAAGTAATTTTGTGGCGAATGATCTCGTGTGAAATGATAATATATATAAATAATTATTTATAAATAGTAGAATTTAAACTACACACGAAATCACCAACCCGTATAATATCATTCCCCATGAAATCACTTCGCACGAGAACACTGGTTACCAAATAATAATATATAATTAATAAACTAATTGTATATAATTATTTAACATCCAATATTCAAATTTTAGATAATAAAATTTTTCATATTAATATCAAAGATTTTTCTAATGAAAGATAGAACACTCAATCGTGTAATTAAATTTTGTATACAAAAACCAACATCACCACATATATAGGTCATTTTTTGGAACTATGTGTTGTTTATAATATAAATTTGTATCAAACTATGCACTTTTAAAATGAAAAATAATATGCTTTTAATTATTATTTTATTAAGTGTTTATTGCTAATATATAGAACTAGGATATGTTGGTTTTAAATCCTATAAATATCTATGTGGCAAGTAAAAGCTAATTTATATTGCAAGTCATTTAATAAGAGTAATGAAAACATTGTAGTATGCAAATTGCGGCAAATCTAAATCGATTTCGATACTGCTGCTAGAAGCGGGATGTATGAATACTAATCATGTTGCGTAGGTAGCGAGTGTTATATCTTTGATTCGCCAAATCTTTGTTAATATCTTTTAAATTATATTATATTTTAGACATGTCAATAATATTTATTTATTAACATTTTGTAATTGAAAATAATAATATTTTAATTAAGCATTATTTACATGGTATTTATTTTATTGGTATTGGTGTATTTTTGTATTATTATAAATTTATTAATTTATTTTCAATAATTTAATATTACTTTATTTATTTTGTAATCAGTAGTATCCAATACATATTTTTATGTACAAACATGTACATACAAATATTAAATATGTTTAATAATATGGAATATAATATATAAGATAAAAATATATAATTAATTGCAGGTGATGAATAATTACATTTAAGAAAAGTCTTTTTGGAGTCAAAACAAAAGTGATGTTGGAATATAATACAAATTTGATTGCTGCCGGTATTCAAGGCATACTAATTGAACATGTAGGATAGCAAACTTATGCAATGGTTTGTATTTTAAATTATATAAATTACCTATTTAATCAATTAAATTAATACAGAATGTTGTAAATTTATTTTAAGAATTTTTATAATCAAATTAAAGAGAAATTACTCTAAAGCTATGCCAGTTAAATCACTAAAGATCATGAAGATCCAGAATTCAATAATATTATAACTAAAATCCATGATGGTCAAGACATTATTAAAAAAGATCCTTTATTTAAACATGTTAGTAATTCATTATTAGTATTTATATAAAATAAAAGTTTATTTATATATTTGTTTTAAATATATGTATATTCATTATTTGTTATTAAAATATCATATTCAATTATATATCTAATCAAATGTATTATTCTATTTATTATTCTGTATTATTTCTTTATTAATTTTATTTAATATATATTCATTATTTTTTATTATAATAATATATAATCTTTATAGAATTGATTTAGGAAATTTATTATTAAAGCTTGATTTATCAAATAATATATTTTGATATATAAAAGTAATGATCAGGATTCTATTCTAGAAATCGACTATATGATAAAGTTTGTAACATTTATATATTATCGATTTCAAAATATCAAATTAATGATTAATATTTATAAAATTTTGCTTTGATTAAAAATTGTTCAATTTATTTAATATCTATTAAAAAATTCAAATGTATATACATATGATATTCAAATCGCCATATGACATATTCCATGTAACCTGTAACATTTAATTGTTGATATCCTATCTCATTTCTACACCAACTATTACCTACCTCACTTAATCTCCGTTCACAATCTATAAGCCTCCATTCCAGTAATTGCATGTATTTGTATTTGATTTTCGTATTTGATAAAAACTATATATATGAATTTAATTTATATTTTATGTATAAGTGTTATAAATTATAACTTATTATATCCCAAGCAACCAGTATATTGTTTACAGTTTTTTATCATATCGATTTTCTTTAGATATCAAATAAATTTTAATTAATAGATTTCAATTAATTATTATGCAATCTGGTATAGAGATAGGGATTATTATTTTATGATTTAATATTTAATGTGTTAATATTTGTATTTATATTTGATTCTTTAAGAAAAATGTGTATAATATATTAATTTAATTAACTCACTCTTCGGCTTTCCCAATCCACTCCTCGCTATCTACATTATACTTCTTCAATTTTATCCATGATAAATCTTGCTCCTACAGGATTTTATATACCTATTATTTTAATTATTTAAACAACTAATCTTCCCTTACCGTATACACCCACCTATCTACATTGCTTTAATTAACCTATAAATCTGATATATTCAATATATATCAATCACTAACCATGTAATATCTTTATATATATACCAAAGATTTTCCAAAGGAAAGATATAACACTTACGCGAAATCGTGTTATTCGAATTTGTATACAAAATACCCCAGTGCCACTTATAGCGGGTTACTTTTAGGAACTATGTGTTGTTTATACAATTTTAAAATGTTAAATAATATGCTTTAAATTAATATTTATATGATGAAAACTAAGTGTTCATTACTAACATATAACAAACAAATATGATATGTATGTTTTAAATTCTATAAGTATATATTTAGTAAGTAAAAGCTAATTTATATTGCATGTAATTTAATAGAACAATGAAAACATTGTTGTATGCAAATAGAGCCGAACATAAATCTATTTCAGTGATTTCGATACTACTGCTAGCAGCGGCAGGGGATATTACTAAATTACGTTGCATCTTTGCTTCGCAAAATTTTTGTATATACTCTATATTTTATTTTATTTACTTACAATTTCTACTACATACTTTATATATCTATTTAAAGTCTACAATTTCTATTACGTAATCCAATTTCATGTATTTTATTTTTAATATCAGTAAATTATAATAAATATAATTAATTTCATATTCAATGGATTATTTTTTATATTTATTTTTTAAATAACTTTTGCTCAAATACTTTAGTGAATATATTATATGAATTCAATTGAATTTAATTTATTTATTTGCTACAGTTATTGACTACACCGGCTACGTTATTGACTTTGAAATTATGTGGAGATTATTGTGTTTACAAGAAAGCAAAATATGAAGGTTCATATATTATATATATATATATATTAAATCTGGGTATATAAATTTATAATATATAAAAATAATTATACAGGATTAAAATAAAGATTTTTTTATTGAACAAGTATAGCCCCATATAGCCCCATATGTAAAAAAAGTTGAAAAGTTTTCATAATATGATTTAGTCTCGATGTTCAAAGGTATAAAAGTTGAATTAATTTGTATTATATTTTATTAATTATATTTTAATATTCTAGAACAATTTGCTGTAACAATGGCAGTATGAACATTTAACTTTGGAATGCAGGCCTATTTAGCTGCATTTGATGGGTTGCTAGGATATTCATTATAATCGGTTGCAGAATATGCAGTACAACAAGACAGATTACGATGCTTGGATGCTACAAAGGTGAAGAAGAAGATGAAACATCAAGAAAATTCATATGCTGCAGGATGTGCAAACATATAATTAAAATAAATTGTATATGTATAATTATATTTTTAATATCATTTATAAATATAATATATACATTAGTAACTATATATAGTGTAAAAATTAATTTAAAAAAAACTTTAAACTTGATTTAGTCAGAATAATTATTTTGTATATCTCATTAACTACATATTGAATATTTTTTCTTTAAATTTCACAATAATAATAAATGAACAGTATAAATTATTATTTCTATATATATGTAGTAAATTAGTGATACATTTTTATTTTATTTGTTAATCATTATTTAAAATAAATATTTATAATAAGATTGTTAAATAATTATTACAAAAACTTTAATATTATAAGTGGATACATTTTGAAAAGATGTTATTTTACATGTAACTAATGAATAGTACCTTTAAACACATATCAATAAACATTTTCTATATAGTATTACTTATTGAAATATATAAGTTTATTAATTTAAATAAAATATATACATGTTGAAAATGAGAAAAATATGTATATTCCACAAATATTTAAAAGTAGCATTGTATAAAATATGGTCTTGTATAGTGTTACGAAATATTATTAAAAAATAAATTGAATCTGTATGCAGATTTAGTGAGAATTTAATACAAAATAAATAATTAATTGATCATCAAAACATTGTTAACCTGAAATGAAAATGGTTTTATATTAGTTTATTACACAAAAAGTAAGAACACAGTTGTTTTCGAAACAAGATATATATAATATTAATTAATTAATAAATAATTATAATTGAAGAAAATCAGATTCACTTTATAAGTACGAATTGTGAAGATTTATGGAAATATAATTAATTAAAAGAATTGATAGAATAGCTTCCATTATGGTACATCTGCACCTACATATATAAAATATTAATAGTTAATAGAATTTTATTTGTTTTATATATATGATATGTATGCTAAGTATATAATGAATATGCTTTACAATAATTTCTAGTAAATAGTAAAATTATTATTATTATTTATATTAAAAAATATACCTCCTGAGGGCATCGTAACCAGACCTTCTGTGTTGCATACAACAATCTAACCACTATACTACCAAACCAGTTTTATTAATTATATATAATTACTTATAGTAGTATTAGATTTGATTTAATTATAAATAGAATTAGAATATAATTATATTTCACAAATTTAATAAAGTATTGATAAATTATAGAATTATTCTAAGAATACAAAATAATAGTATGATTATTATTATATATATAGTATTATACTAAGTATATAATATGATAGTTATTAATTATATAATATAAATCGAAAATTATGATGAATAATAACAACTTATTTGAATTTTTTTAAATGCTCAAAATAACCCTACAAAAATATTTTGAAAGGCTTTTCAAAATAAGCTATGTTGAAAGTTGGCACATATTAACTGGTCCAGGGGCTGGTTGCTCTGAGATTGGCCAGAGACAATCCCAACAAGGACAAACCTTATTTATAGATATTATTGGGTTACTCTGGGATTTTGTAAACATATCTTATCCGAGATCAAGCTCAGCAATATTTCTATATTCCTAATCCTTATTTCATTTTTGAATGTTTAAAAATATTCAAAATATAATTATGTACCTAAGTTAAATATTACTTAATTATAATTCGATTATTAAAGGATGTACATAAGAATTCTATATAGTTTCGGAAAGCCCATTTAATTTCAAGTATAATCAATAGATAATTAAATGTCTATTATCATAATAGCAGCATAATAATTATGCTTATATTAATTTGTCATGCTCTTATAAATCTATTAAGCAATTAATAGCAGCATAATAATTGCATAATAGACTTTTAATAGCACCATAATTATTATAATAGCATGACAAATTATCATAATAGCAGCATAATAATTATGCTTATATTAATTTTTCATGCTCTTATAAGTCTATTATGCAATTAATAGCAGCATAATAATTGCATAATAGACTTTTAATAGCACCATCATTATTATAATAGCATGACAAATGAATAGCAGCATAATATAATATTATTAAATATTTAATATTATATTATTTAATAAATATACATTTACAACACAATGTAAACATTCGAGGCTATTATATATATGCTATTATGATAATAATTATCACATAATTAAATTATTATGAGGCTATAATTGTTACCTGGGTTAATTAATTATACTATCATATAGTTTATAATATAAGTACAATTATATAATCAATTCAATATCGAAATAATATTTGTTGAATATTTTATATAATTATAATAGTTTTAAACTAAGTTTATATAATTATAATAATTATAATAAGTATTACTAAGTAATACTATTAAGTAAATATTAATACAATTTATGTTATTCAGTTGCATACTATTAATTATAATATTACAATTATACAGGATATCTATATAGTTTCTAGATATAATAAATACTATTTGTATGATATGATAACAAAATAAGTACAATTTTATATGAAAAATAATTCTATTCTAATTATATTTATAATTAAACCAAAACTAATACTACTATTAGTAATTATACATAATTAATAAAATCCGATAGGTATACCTGGTATAGGTATATATAGTCTATATTATCTATAGTATAGTGGTTAGATTGCTGTATGCAATGCAGAAGGTCTGGCTACGATGCCCTCAGGTGGTATATTTTTTATTTTATAATATATATTTTTTTAATATAAATAATAATACTATTTAACCTATTTACTATTTACCCTATTTACACTATTTAGGCTATTTACTAGACATTATTTTAAAGTCTTTTACAAGAAAAAGCATATTCATTATATAATTAGCATACTTATCATATATAAAACAAAACATAAAACAAATAAAATTCCATTCAATATTAATATTATTATTTAATATTTTATTATCATATCTATTAAAAATATTATATATTATGAAATATATTTAACTAGAAATTATTTCGAAACACTAAGTGTGTTCATTATTATATTTTATATTATGTATAAATATATATATATATAGTATAGGATTATATAGAACCCATATTTCATATTTTAATATTTGATCCTATGTATTATAAATTTAATAAGGACACCTATTTGTTATCCTAAGTACCATCAAATTGTCCAAGTTTTATACAAATATATTTTGAGAGCTACTCGAATGTCCGACGCGAATAAAATTAGCTAAAAATTCCCAGAACAACCCATCCTCTATCTAACCTAGGCTATTTTTTTTGCTGTAATATATGTATTTTTGTCCAGAACAACCCGATTTACTGAGAATTATCCAGAGATTGTCTCTGGATAGTGATAGGAAATATTTTATTTCCAGAGTAACCGGCTCCTGATTATTAAGTATAATAAATCCATTAGTTTATACACAATATTATATTTGAAAGAAGGAGAGGATAATAATGCTGAGATTTATTGTGAACAATAGCCATGTCGAAATATGTGACATTATATATATATATATATAATAATTAGGGATGTGTATAAGATGTACAGATAATTCTGTATCGGACTGTGTCACAGTCTATAGGCTACAATAATAAGTTTGGCGAATATAAATTCCTATTAAATAATAGCTTGGTATCTATATTTAGAGCGCTAACATTATATATATATATCTTTGGTAGGAATACATATGTGTAGAAGGCACATGGATATATATATATATAAATATAGATTATAATAATAAGTAGTTATATATATATGTAAGCATATAACACCCCCTTTATACATTTATATCTACAAGTCAATAATAAAAGTGGGGATCGTACATTATTGTTAGATCAACGCAGCGCTACGGTTGACGAGGTTTGATTATCTAGATCAGGACCGGGTGTCAACGGACTAGTTATGAGTGCGATATCCCTGGGATGAGAATGTAATGACACACTACGGAGAGGAATAACTACATCTGAACCGAGTATCGGTGGAGTAGAGGGTAGGGCAAGAGGTCTTGAGTGATTATCTGATGCATCTCGGTGTGTTGGTACTACCTCCTGACAGGGCGTCGACGGGGAAGTAAGGCGGATATCTCATAGATTTCTCCCGAAGGTAGAACAATCCATACTGCGGATGTTGTAACTCCGAAGTTTCATAGCTGGCTTCCATGTCTTTGATATGTGGTCACGCTGGTGAATGTTTGTGAGGGGTGTTATGTTGGACAGGTACAATGAGTCTTGTTTTTTACTAGTGTCGTGTGGTTGACATATTGGATGATAATTTATTCTCATTCGACAAGTCTACGGGGTAGGTGCTAGGTAAAGGGTTTGCTAACTTGTGGCTGTAGAGCAGTTCGGTGGGGCTTTGTGTCGATAATTACTGGTTTAGATCATAGTAGAAGTTTCGACATCTGGAAGTTCTCAGAGATCTTCAAGCTCTGCATGGTTCCTCGGCTAGGCCGTTACTTAGGAAGTGGTATGCCTGCTTGTCCTGTGGTTGAATCCCCATTCGGATGCAAATATTCGGAACGCTTGTGACGAATATAGTCCTCCGTTGTCGCTAAGTAACCGGTCTAGGATACCATGTTTTAGATGATCTACAATGGTTGCGCTGGTGCACTCATAGTGTATATGAATGGGAATTGAGTATAAAAATCAAATATAATGAGGTACGTGATATTGTTATAGTGGACAAAATGTATACTTAGGTATTGCCATGAGTGCGTCAGTGTGTCATATGGCAATAGAGGTTACTTATACAGAAGAAATTAAGGCTTGAAGGGTTTCGTCTCCCGTTTCTAATTTTAAATATTCTATCTTCTGTGTCCCAAACGTCAATGGCTTATCTGGACATCAAGGTCTATGTGTTCACTGGCATCTGTAGGTGAAAATCTATCCGTAGCTCTATTCCTGGCTTTAAAAATATTAGCGTGAAATCTTACTGCTGCACTCGTAGTAGCATTTTTTGGACTCGGGTTGGTGCTGTGAAGAAATATTTCTGGGTGATCATCAGGGATGTGGTCAAATACGTATTTATATTTTGATTTGAATAATTATTCAGTGATGTATTTGTATTTGAGTGTCGTATTTCGTGTATTTGATCAAATATAGTTTCAAATACACTTTTAAAAATATTTTAATTTAATAATTTAATAGAATGTAGAATTTAAACAATTAATTTATGAATGTAAAAAAATTAACAAAATATTTACCATTTATATTAAAGAATACATTTATTAAATAATACAAATAATATAATAGAACAATAATTTTATGAATACTATATAAATAAATTAATATTCTATATAGAATATGTATGTGTTATAAATTATAACTTATAATATCCCAAGCAATCAGTCTATTGTTTACAGTTTTTTATTTTATTGATTTTCTTTAGGAATTAAATATATTAAAATAGATTTCAATTAATTATTATGCAATCTGGTATAGAGATAGGAATTATTATTTTATGATTTAATATTTGTATTTTATATTTATATTAGATTCTCTCTCTAGAACTCATATATTATTTATCCATTCATTACTCTAATTCTACGTCTTCTCCTTAATATTTAAAAATTATACCACCTATCTACATTGCTTTAATTAACCTATTAATATCATATATCCAATACATATCAATCACTAACTATGCAATGTCTATATATATATATATAATCTAGGGATAAGGATTATTATTTTATATAAAATATAATCATATGATTTAAAATATGATTAAATCAAATGATTTAATATTTAATGTGTTAATATTTGTATTTTGTATTTGTATTTGATATATATTTGTATAAAAATGTAATAAATATTTGTATTTATATTTGTATTTGATAAAGTGTATTTGACCCCAACCCTGGTGATCATCTGCACTTGTGGTCAGACTTAATAATGTGAAACCATTCGATTCCGAATATTACGGCTTACATTTATTTTTCGAATAATACATAACGAGTCTCAGCGGGGCTGAATATCTTAGATGCGAAGGTGATGGGGATTTCGTCTTGTTGGATGGATGTAGGAGGATGGCGTCAAAGTAATTGTATGAAGCGTCTACTTGAATTGTTATCTTCTTCTTTGTCGCATAATATGATAGAGTAGTATATTTATTCTTCCATGTTATTGAATATATTAGGTATTAGACATCTTTTTTAAGAAGTTAACATAGAAGTATCGTAAGGTGTGACAGTTCTTTATTAAAGGGCCACATGTAGTTCGCGATAACTATGAATTATAATTCATAGGTATCGCGTAATAATTATGATAATGATAATTATCAATGGCTTGCGGAGAATCTTGTGAGGTTATCTGTTGAATTAACTTATCACACTTGGGGTCGGTATGTACGCCATCATTGTTGAAGAGGAGATCATTAGTCATATATATATATATATATATATATATATGCATGGATATTTGTGTATACATATAATATATTATATAAAATTATTATATATATATATAAATTGTTGTTATGTATTAATCACTGTCTAAGTTGTGTAATACTAATATATTACACTGTTAAGTTGTGTGTATATATGGGAGTAAAATGTCAAGGCTTATTTACGTTAATTGGTTAGACTTATTCTTCAAGAGATTATATATAGCGGACCACCGCAGATGTCTGAGCGTGGGGCAGTAATGCGAGACGGCAGAAACGTACATTGTACGTGCGTCGTGATACCAGGCACTAGGCGTATATGCGCTGATATTACGTAGATGTACAATATCGACGCATATATATAAATAAAATATATAACATCCCCTCTTCTCCCTATTGGTTATCGAAGAGGGGTTGGGGTCATTCCCTCTTCTCACGTATGGAAGAAGGATATCATGTTGGAGGTGGCCATGGGGATGGCAATACATGCATTGTGTATGGTGCTGTATGGCATCACGGATGGTGGGGGTGATGATGAGGGGGTCACGGATATTGTGGGTGAGATCGAGAGGGTCACGGGTGACGTTGAGAACATATCGGGTATTATGTGTGATGTCGGATGCGTCACAGATGTCGTGGGTGACAGCGGGGGCGTAGCGAATATGTACCTGATATAGTGGGCAAGGGCGAAAGCGTACCGGATGTCGTGGGTAGTGGCTGGGGTGTCACGGAGGTCATGAGTGACGGCGAGGGTGTACAGGATATCATACCGGATGTAGTGGGCAATGGCGAGGACGTAAATAAAATGTTAAACAACATTTTCAGCTCGTCTAGCCGATCTTCATTGTGCCAATCGAAGGAAGGAGTTGGTGTAGGGTTCATGATTGTTTATAGTCATTGGGCGTGGGGGTAGATGTTTCCTAACGTGCTCTCACTGGTTGACGTGGCAGGATGATATTCATTGGATGTGAGGTTGGACGCTTATTGATGTTACGTCAAGGCTTATGTATGTTTATTGGTTATACTTATTCTTCAAGTGATTATACATAGCGGCGGTCCGCTATATATACACAGCCGTCTGCGCGTGGGGGGGGGGGGTCATGCGAGATGGTAGGAATGTACGTGCATTATGATACCAGGCACTATGCGTATATTCGCTGATATCACGTAGATGTACAATATCGTCGCATATAAATAAATACAATATATAACAATAAGTACAAGGTCCTGTACCTGTTAATATTTAATACATTCAATAATATAATAATCTAAAAATGTTGTTAATATATATGTTATTACATATAAAGGTTAATATATATATAGGATGATACGGATGGTAGGTAAAAATTAAATGGCAACATTACGTGGCGCTATTATTTATATTATATATTATAACAGCACAAGGCGTGCTTGTTAAAAAAACGGAAGAATAAAACTAAACAAAATAAATCAAACAACCCACAAATATCAATACGCAAATAGGATGTTACTCGTATGTGTAAATATCATATATATATATTAATACGAATGGTTTATAAATATATTTTTCAAAAGGAATTATTCCATATATACATGTTTCTCATAAAGATTTTATTTTCAGTTTTAGTGGTACATTATACGCTCTTAGAGCGTATAATGAATTAGATTGACATACACCTTGGCCACATTTGTGACATTTGATATTTATAGTTATTTAATGTTTGCCTAACGTCCGTATTCCCATGTATATAATATATATATAGTGGAAGTATATAGTAGTAATTATATTAAAAATGTAAATAAATATAAGGTTGTATACAAATTAAAAAAAAGTATGACAATTTTGTATATCTTATTTAATAAGTTATTATATATTATAAATTATAATTTATAATATAATATATATTATATAATATACCTGGTACTAGGTTAAATATCGTGATTTTTTTAATACTCTATGATATAGTCTATTATAGGAATTATCTTAAAGCAGGCCGCCGATTGTTATTATAATAATGTCAGAGTTCATTATAATGCAGCTAAAAAATACAGAAAAATAAAACAAAACCAAATAAATTAAACAACCCCAAAATAAAAATTGAACTCTAACAATATAATAATAATAATCCGCGGCCTTCTTTGATATTAACGTATCAGACTATATGATAGACTATATCACTGATAGAGTCTATGTCCGTAACATGTTTATTCGAATTATTTAAATTACACGAGTATTCTTATAATATTATATTAATTATATAATGACATGAATATATAATCATTATAATATAATAATGATTATAATAATAATTATAATAATCCTATTATGCAATGTTATATTTAATTAGTATATTGAATATAACTATCCATATAAAGTTTACAATAACAACTAATAGTATGTGTACTATTAGAAACTACTATTGGTAAAACCCAATTCAATTAAATTAATTATTAATAGAATATTTAAAAATGTTACCTGGTAAAATTTAAAATCTTACATTTTTTTTCTTACACGATAAATTACTTAATAAATTACTTAATACACATGATTATGAATGTATATAATTATATATTTAATTCACAATTACAAATTATTCTATATATTTAAATAGTAAGTATATATTTAACAATCTTAATATATATTTTAAAATTATTAAATTTTAAATATTAAATTGATAAAAATACTTGTATTACCTTAGTATTTATAAATATTTATATTTTAATACACATGATCCACATGATTATGGATATATATAATTATATATTGAATACACAATTAAACATTATTCTATTTAAATGTTAAGTATATATTTAATAATAATCTTAATATATATTTTAAGATTATTAAATTTTAAATATTAAATTTTAAATTAATAAAAATACTTGTATTACCTTAGTATTTATGAATCATTCCATTTATTATTTCAAAATATAATAAAAATAAATAATAAATTAATTAAAATGTATATTTTTTATTAATATAATATTTTATTTTTTTATTTTATATATATGATCCATATGTAATATAAAGTCTAAATCCATCAATTCCCTATAGACATATATCCAACAATACTACGTATTTCATTGAAAATGGTGTGTCTACTAAACAGTTATTTTTATGGATCCAATATATATAGAGTGAAAATTCAATCATTATTTAAACTTACCCATTCTATTGATTTTTAAATTATTAATAAATAATATACAACTTTATTTCCTATATATTAATTATATAATTTTATTATAAGTCAAATTTATACCAAAAGTGATACATTATTGCCCTAAACTATTTGGTGGACACGAAATTGTCCTCCAAATAATCATGTCTACCAAATGATTAATATTATGCAAGAAATGTCAACCAAATCTGGTATGTTCATATATATATATATATATATATATATATATATATATATATATATATATATATATATATATACTACTGATATGTATAAAGATTATCTATGAGAAGGTCACGCCCATAATAAAGAGATCACGTTCATTCATAATAGTACACCTTTATATACGATCAGCATTTTTCATAAACACATGACTGTAAACGCTAATCAGTAAATATTATCAATATACATATACATATAACACGTATGTTTTGTATTGAAGTTGTCGGCATTTCTGATATATCGTAACTCATCCTGTGTGTATAGCGATAAAAAGAGGGCGGGTAAGTGGCGAGTAGAACTCGGGCATATCGAGCAGTGTCGCGGGTACGTGTTCAGCACGAGTCAACACAACACAACACAAGAATGCACTGCGCTTTCTACACTGGCTCGTGCGCTAAGGTACCTCGACATTGTATTGTTAACGCAGTCGGAATAGTTCACCTATTGTTAATGATTATATAGTAAACATATATATATATATATATATATATATATATATATATATATGTGTGTGTGTGTGTGCACCATAGTATAATGATTACGTCAAGAATACCTATAGTGTATGATATATATGTCTGGGAGAATACAGCGAAGGTCGTCAAGTATTCGGTTATATGTATACCGCACAGCATACATCCTATGTATTACAAAGGATACGATATATGTAGTATTATACAGTGTACAGGTGTGTGTGTGTGTGTGTGTGTGTGTGTGTGTGTTAGTGTGTGTGTGTGTGTGTATTGTATATGTGATACGGATGTTTTCCTATACATGCATATACTACTAGTACCATGTATAGGAAGTTCCTATTAGGAACACATCTGTATCACATATACACATGCACAGTGTATTGCACACACACACACACACACACACACACACACGCACACACCTGTACAGTGTACAGATGTGTTCCTAATGCACAGTGTACCCATATGCACTGGCAATAACTCTCAGGTAAATAAAGTAATTAGTGAAATAGACAACAATAACAATATCACGTGACTATTGTGTGGCCTCTATTGTGCGCGGTTAGAAATTTAATCAGCATCTAAATATACACGTATACGTATATACATATATATATATATATATATATATATATATATATATATATACTATGGACTATATATAAGGATGGCGTCTATTGGACGTATACGTTTAATACTCATACTGCCCATTATAATTCCGTGTGTGCTGGTAATATATATATATATATATATATATATATATATATATATGTATATATATATATATATATATATATATATATATATATATATTATCCACACATACACACTGATCATCAGTACTATTTGTCAAACAACTCATGTGTCCTATATATATGTATATATATACCTTCGATATAAAGAAATCTGTATTTATATCAATGGTATTTCAATACTAATCCTCCATTGTGCGAAGGTCGCGTTCATAATACAGAGGTCGCGGTCATAATACAGAGATCACGTTCAGCATGAATATTATACGATCAGCATTTTTCATACAAAAAATGAGTATATATATATAGTGTATGACTATGGCAAAGATTTTGCGAAGCATACTGTATATATATATATATATATATACCGCAAATCATACATAGTATAGTGTGGTGTAGTACTGTAAATTAACTCACTTTTTAAAGTATTCATACTTGTTCGAACTCACTTTTTGAAGTATTGCTACTTGTATATATAAATTACGCCAAGTATTTTGATAGAACCGTGCACCTGGGTAAAAGAACCTTACCCGAGACTTGTACTCTATAGAGTTATACAAGTACTTGTATACAAGTAAAAAACGAACCAAGACTATTACGTAATGGGCTCAAACCTAGGTCTTACTAGATATAACCGAGCACAAACGATGCTTTTTATGTTACATTTTAATCATAATTATTTATTATAGATATAGGTAATATTAATCTATATATCTCTTACATAATCTGTGTATAAATAAATGCTATTATTTCTATAGGTGGGTAATTTATTTTGTTAATGTTTTTAGTTTTTTAATATCTAAATCTATTCTTTGTGTAATTGAGACTAAGATGTATGCATTCTTTGGATAACCGAGACTGAGACTGCCCCGATACTTCGCATAATATAAATTAATTATTTTATCAAAGAAGATCGCAAGTTCGATAATTGCATAACAGTTCTAATTACGAAAGTTCGAAGTTCGAAAGTCATAAGTTCGAAGTATCAAAAGTTCGATACTGTTCCATACTTGTTGGAACTGGCCGAGTTCATTTACAGCATTAGTGTGGTGTCAGCAGTATTCGCACGTGTGTATCACATACACAACACACACACACATGTGTACAGTGTGTTCGCTTCACACCTATGAACTCGCAATACCTCTCAGGTGAATAAAGTAATTACGCCATTAGCGAAATAAACAACAACAAACAACGACACAGTGTTACTGTACACTCGTGCATATTGTGCGTAGTCAGCATTTTAATCAGGCTCTACATATACACATATATGCCTATATGCACGACGTACATTGTATGACGTACATTGTATGACGTACATTGTATGACGTACATTGTATGACGTACATTGTATGACGTACATTGTATGACGTACATTGTATGACGTACATTGTATGACGTACATTGTATGACGGACATTGTATGACGTACATTGTATGACGTACATTGTATGACGGACATTGTATGACGTACATTGTATGACGTACATTGTATGTATGGTATACGTACTATGTTCATTGGACGTAATGCCGTGTACGATTATAGCCTATAGAATATAGGTCAGTGTACTAATATAATACAGGTAAACACATAGATAGTACACTACAGTTCACTATATATAGCATATATATATATATATATATATATATATATATATATATTGATTTATTCACGAGTGTATACAGAATTTACTGTGAAAATGCTGATCGTATATAATCGCACATATAATAAGAATGAACGTGACCTCTGTATTATGACCGTGACCTTCACACAACGGATGTGTTGTGTAGTCGGTATTGTGTAGTAGGTTTGTTGTTCGACACATAATAGTGCTGTGTTGGTAATCTTTATACGTAGTAGTAGTAGTAGTAGTATATAACTATCCAACGTATATATATATATATATATATATATATATTATTGTGAGTGATGTGGGTGTGTGGTGTGATGCGTGATGTGTGATGTGGTGTGGTGTGTGATTTGGTGTGTGATGTGGTGTGTGGTGCGGGTACTATACACAATTTAGCGTACATCCTGACACATGTGATCTTCTATAAACCCATAGAGCCATAGCTCTCTCTCTACAGAGAGATTCTCTCCTGATCTATGTATACAACCACATATCTAGAGAGAAAGCTTTATCTCTCTGTATAAAACCACAGAGCTAGAGAGAAAGCTTTAGCTCTCTGTATAAAACCACAGAGCTAGAGAGAAAGCTTTAGCTCTCTGTATAAAACCACAGAGCTAGAGAGAAAGCTTTAGCTCTCTGTATACAACCACAGAGCTAGAGAGAACGCTTTAGCTCTATGTATAAAACCACAGAGCTAGAGAGAAAGCTTTAGCTCTATGTATAAAACCACAGAGCTAGAGAGAAAGCTTTAGCTCTCTGTATAAAACCACAGAGCTAGAGAGAAAGCTTTAGCTCTATGTATAAAACCACAGAGCTAGAGAGAAAGCTTTAGCTCTCTGTATAAAACCACAGAGCTAGAGAGAAAGCTTTAGCTCTCTGTATAAAACCACAGAGCTAGAGAGAAAGCTTTAGCTCTCTGTATAAAACCACAGAGCTAGAGAGAAAGCTTTAGCTCTATGTATAAAACCACATAGCTAGAGAGAAAGCTTTAGCTCTCTGTATACAACCACAGAGCTAGAGAGAAAGCTTTAGCTCTCTGTATACAACCACAGAGCTAGAGAGAAAGCTTTAGCTCTCTGTATACAACCACAGAGCTAGAGAGAAAGCTTTAGCTCTCTGTATACAACCACAGAGCTAGAGAGAAAGCTTTAGCTCTCTGTATACAACCACAGAGCTAGAGAGAAAGCTTTAGCTCTCTGTATACAACCACAGAGCTAGAGAGAAAGCTTTAGCTCTCTGTATAAAACCACAGAGCTAGAGAGAAAGCTTTAGCTCTCTGTATACAACCACAGAGCTAGAGAGAAAGCTTTATCTCTATGTATAAAACCACAGAGCTAGAGAGAAAGCTTTAGCTCTATGTATACAAGCACAGAGCTAGAGAGAAAGCTTTAGCTCTATGTATAAAACCCATGTCATAGCAAATACTTCGGCTTATTTGTGTACTAGCGTATGTAATGCATAGTGTGTATCAAAGATTTGTGAAGCATATTCTTACAAAATTGTTAGTGTGTGTACTCATTTTATACGATATGGCAGTGATATTTACATATATGTACAATGTACACTGTACATTGTATACAATGTATACAATTGTATACAGTCTGTATACTATACACTGTATACTATACACTGTATATTGTATTTAAGGCTAATGTTTCTAATTAATAACATTATATTAATCAATGATCCACCTTAGGCTATTGAAAGGCGCTCTATTGAACACCTTATAAGGCTATAGGCTATATATAGCCTATAGGCTTCATGAACAGCGTTCATTCATTCGCTCGTATACACATAGGTGTGTATGTGTGTGTATGTGTAATAAACATACGTTATATGTATATACAAACTATTTCACGAAGAGAAACTATAGGTACTTTCTCTTCTTTGTCCTTCTTCTTTCCTGCTTTTTTCTTATCTTTAGTATCTATCACGTATAATTAACAACATTAAAATACCGATCTTTAAATACATAAACAATACGATTACATATTTAGCTGTTTACGGTAGTACGTTATAACTATAGGTATACATATATGTGTTCAATGATGTGTACTAATGATTAATAACTATTAGATAACACTACCTATATGAACAGCACCCATACCTAGGGGCGTTATAAAATGGGGGATGGGGGGACATATCCCCCCACTTTTAAGATCTACAAATGTTGTTATTATTTATGAATATTATATTTCTGTTATTTATAGTCGTTGTAGTATCATCATATCCAACTTTGATTTGTATTGTGCAACCCAATACAAGTCAATCATATTAAGCCCTCTACAAGTGATATTATAGATGTATCTCCTTAGAAAAGCATATTGTAATAATTTATGAGTCTATCGAATTAATTGCTGAGATATCCCCCCACTTGTAATCACCCTGTGACGCACCTACCGGGTAGGGCCTGACCATACATATACTATATCTATACTATACATATACTATATCTACACAAGTATCACGTGACCTAGAACGACTAACCTGTAACATCCTGCACGGTGGCTTCTTCACCCGTGTAGCCCTGGTTTACTGTGTGCGGGGTGCGAGGTGCGGGGTGTGTTGTCATGGTAACTATAGGCTATACCCTAATACACACAGGTGTGCGGCGCACTATAGTGCGGTGTATACACACAGGTGTGCGGCGTACTTCATACAGGTGTGCGCAATACACACAGGTGTGCGGTGCACTACATCAATTACATTAGTAAATACACACACACATATGTGTGTGTGTATATATATACATAAATACACATATAAATGCATATATATTCACAAATATATATACACATATATAGGGAGTTTCTAGTTTTTGAATTCATTCATATTTAATAATTTATATGCATATCCTTATGTTAATACTCTATTATATTATAATATAACACATAGGATAAGCGACGAAGAGAACTTGCCATGTTTACACGTTTAAAACATAGTGTATGTACATGTGTAAGTAAGTAAGTAAGTAAGTAAGTAAGTAAGTAAGTAAGTAAGTAAGTAAGTAAGTAAGTAAGTAAGTAAGTAAGTAAGTAAGTAAGTAAGTAAGTAAGTAAGTAAGTAAGTAAGTAAGTAAGTAAGTAAGTAAGTAAGTAAGTAAGTAAGTAAGTAAGTAAGTAAGTAAGTAAGTAAGTAAGTAAGTAAGTAAGTAAGTAAGTAAGTAAGTAAGTAAGTAAGTAACCTAAGTAAACGTGTATTCACCTAACTTCAAATTAACAGTTTTTCGATAATATTTACAAATGAAATAAGATTAATCATGATCATATATTATATATATATATATATATATATATATATATATATATATATATATATATATATATATATATATATATATGTATATGTGTGTGTGTGTGTGTGTGTGTGTGTGTGTGTGTGTGTGTGTGTGTGTGTGTGTGTGTGTATTTGAATCGGATTCAGTAATACAAGTAAGTAGTTATCAGTAGTTGGTATACTATAGTATACAACATATATCGTTGAATGAAGTTTATAGTAGTTACAGTTATATCGTATAACTAAATATATAACTATAGTTGATTGATATCTATGAATATTTGCATCAGTATATTGATAGTATATTAACTTGCATTTACAAGTGTGTGTGTGTGTGTGTATGTGTGTGTGTGTGTGTGTGTATGTGTGTGTGTGTGTGTGAAGTTTCCTTTTAGTATAGTAACTTGCATTTACAAGTGTGTGTGTGTGTGTATGTATGTGTGTGTGTGTGTGTGTGTGTGTGTGTGTGTGAAGTTTCCTTTTACATTTAATGTTATTGTTGTTTCATTTTGTTAATTAAATAATAATTTAAATACAAATTACTAATTTATAAATAATTTATCCTATATATATAGTTGTAGTGTTATTTTATTAAAACTAGTAGGTTACTTTAGTAATTTAAGTAAATTAAATAAATAATTATATATATAATAGGTACATCTATAGATGTTACATATAATATGTACTTACCTTCGTACGTAGACATATTAAATACTTAACAATAACAAATATAAATATCGATTAATTTCCTATACGTGTTCGTATACACTAAATATCTAATTCCGCTCTATATACTATAATATATAGTATAGTATACTACTGCCTATAGTCCACTCTATACTAGAGAGCTTTATATCCCGCCTAAAACTGCGAGAAAATCTATAAATAAACACACACACACTACGATTGATATGTATAAATACACGTATATACGAGCGCGCGTGTGAATATATACCACCAGGGCGGTGTCGAGTATCGGTACCGCCCCCTGTGTTTTCTGATGCGTATCAAACACCGTGTCTTCGATACACGCTCGCCGAGTACTCGTCGTCAGTATGACGTGTCAGTTTGACCTATTTATCCGAGCGCTTATTGGCTCGCGTCGTCGTCGTCGGCGCTTATCGGCGAGTCGGCAGTTTCGTGATATGCCGAGCTCGCGTTTCGTGTGTTCCGCGTATATGTGCGCTTGTAAGGTCATACTAACGATTGTGTATCAAATATACTCTTACATACCTGAACTTTATATATATATATTAAGTTAACTTAACTTAAACATATATATATATATATATATATATATAATATATATATTATATATATATCTGAATTTAACGAATAATCTTGAATTTGAAAATGTTAACATATATATATTTATGTAATATTTCTATACTTTTTATGCTTGTATAGTTTAGTGAATTCAATATAAATGCATACTTATTAGCATTCATACAAACCATCAATACAAACAGGCGGGATTACATATTGAAAATGCTTAACGCCACATCGACTCGAATAGTATGTTTGTCTTGGAACTACAGTTCCCGCGCTTTTTGTTAAACTAAATATGAATGGGCGGGATTAAATATAGGATAAATCTACTCGACCGATGAATTATTCCCGCTATCACGTATAAGTTATACGTGATTTAAAATAGAAACAAGAGTGGTGTTTGTTATCAACTTGGTGTTTCTTATCGTTTCTTATATGTAGTTTATTAATTAACCTACTAGTTTCGATAAGAAACACCAAGTTGATAACAAACACCACTCTTATTTCTATTTTATATCACGTATAACTTATATATATATATATATACTAATTAATTTTAAAGTGTATATATTCGAAGTTTATTAATTCCTATTTCGAAAAAAGTTCACTATGAGTGATATGTTAATTTCAATATCTACATAGACCTGTGTCGTTGAAAACGATTGGCGTGATATTCGATTTCATTTACATGTAAATATACGTAAATCCACCGAATAAATCTGAAAATTTCGTTGTAAGTAATTTCGATATAATCGGCCTTTACTGTACATTGATATATATATATATATATATAATAATATTCTTATAATAATCTTATAATACTCTTATAGTATTATAATACTCTTGTAATACTTGTATAGTATTATAATAATCTTATAATACTCTTATAGTATTATAATACTCTTGTAATACTCTTATAGTATTATAATAATCTTATAATACTCTTATAGTATTATAATACTCATGTAATATTCTTATAGTATTACAATAATTATACTCTTATAATACTCTTATAGTATTATAATACTCATATAATACTCTTATAGTATTATAATACTCTTGTAATACTCTTATAATATTATAATAATCTTATAATACTCTTATAGTATTATAATACTCATGTAATACTCTTATAGTATTACAATAATTATACTCTTATAATACTCTTATATTATTATAATACTCATGTAATACTCTTATAGTATTACAATAATTATACTCTTATAATACTCTTATAGTATTATAATACTCTTGTAATACTCTTATAGTATTATAATACTCTTGTAATACTCTTATAGTATTATAATAATCTTATAATACTCTTATAGTATTATAATACTCATGTAATACTCTTATAGTATTACAATAATCTTATAATACTCTTATAGTATTATAATACTCATGTAATACTCTTATAGTATTACAATAATTATACTCTTATAATACTCTTATAGTATTATAATACTCTTATAATACTCTTATAGTATTATAATACTCTTGTAATACTCTTATAGTATTACAATAATCTTATAATACTCATGTAATACTCTTATAGTATTACAATAATTATACTCTTATAATACTCTTATAGTATTATAATACTCTTGTAATACTCTTTTAGTATTATAATACTCTTATAATACTCTTATAGTATTATAATACTCTTGTAATACTTGTATAGTATTATAATAATCTTATAATACTCTTATAGTATTATAATACTCTTGTAATACTCTTATAGTATTACAATAATTATACTCTTATAATACAATTATAGTTTTATAATACTCTTATAATACTCTTATAGTATTATAATACTCTTATAATACTCTTATAGTATTATAATACTCTTGTAATACTCTTATAGTATTACAATAATCTTATAATACTCTTATAGTATTATAATACTCATGTAATACTCTTATAGTATTACAATAATTATACTCTTATAATACTCTTATAGTATTATAATACTCTTATAATACTCTTATAGTATTATAATACTCTTATAATACTCTTATAGTATTATAATACTCTTGTAATACTCTTATAGTATTACAATTATCTTATAATACTCTTATAGTATTATAATACTCTTATAGTATTACAATAATTATACTCTTATAATACTCTTATAGTATTATAATACTCATGTAATACTCTTATAGTATTACAATAATTATACTCTTATAATACTCTTATAGTATTATAATACTCTTATAATACTCTTATAGTATTATAATACTCTTATAATACTCTTATAGTATTATAATACTCTTGTAATACTCTTATAGTATTACAATTATCTTATAATACTCTTATATTATTATAATAATCATGTAATACTCTTATAGTATTACAATAATTATACTCTTATAATACTCTTATAGTTTTATAATATTCTTATAATAATCTTATAATACTCTTATAGTATTATAATACTCTTGTAATACTCTTATAGTATTATAATAATCTTATAATACTCTTATAATATTATAATACTCATGTAATACTCTTATAGTATTACAATAATTATACTCTTATAATACTCTTATAGTATTATAATACTCTTGTAATACTCTTATAGTATTACAATTATCTTATAATACTCTTATAGTATTATAATACTCTTATAGTATTACAATAATTATACTCTTATAATACTCTTATAGTATTATAATACTCATGTAATACTCTTATAGTATTACAATAATTATACTCTTATAATACTCTTATATTATTATAATACTCATGTAATACTCTTATAATATTACAATAATTATACTCTTATAATACTCTTATAATATTATAATACTCTTATAATACTCTTATAGTATTATAATACTCTTATAATACTCTTATAGTATTATAATACTCTTGTAATACTCTTATAGTATTACAATTATCTTATAATACTATTATAGTATTATAATAATCATGTAATACTCTTATAGTATTACAATAATTATACTCTTATAATACTCTTATAGTTTTATAATATTCTTATAATAATCTTATAATACTCTTATAGTATTATAATACTCTTGTAATACTCTTATAGTATTATAATAATCTTATAATACTCTTATAGTATTATAATACTCTTATAGTATTATAATACTCTTGTAATACTCTTATAGTATTACAATAATCTTATAATACTCTTATAGTATTATAATACTCATGTAATACTCTTATAGTATTACAATAATTATACTCTTATAATACTCTTATAGTATTATAATACTCTTATAACACTCTTATAGTATTATAATATTCTTATAATACTCTTATAGTATTATAATACTCTTGTAATACTTGTATAGTATTATAATAATCTTATAATACTCTTATAGTATTATAATACTCTTGTAATACTCTTATAGTATTACAATAATCTTATAATACTCTTATAGTATTATAATACTCATGTAATACTCTTATAGTATTACAATAATTATACTCTTATAATACTCTTATAGTATTATAATACTCTTATAATACTCTTATATTATTATAATACTCATGTAATACTCTTATAGTATTACAATAATTATAATCTTATAATACTCTTATAGTATTATAATACTCTTGTAATACTCTTATAGTATTATAATACTCTTGTAATACTCTTATAGTATTATAATAATCTTATAATACTCTTATAGTATTATAATACTCATGTAATACTCTTATAGTATTACAATAATTATACTCTTATAATACTCTTATAGTATTATAATACTCATATAATACTCTTATAGTATTATAATACTCTTGTAATACTCTTATAATATTATAATAATCTTATAATACTCTTATAGTATTATAATACTCATGTAATACTCTTATAGTATTATAATACTCATGTAATACTCTTATAGTATTACAATAATTATACTCTTATAATACTCTTATAGTATTATAATACTCTTATAATACTCTTATAGTATTATAATACTCTTATAATACTCTTATAGTATTATAATACTCTTGTAATACTCTTATAGTATTACAATTATCTTATAATACTCTTATAGTATTATAATACTCTTATAGTATTACAATAATTATACTCTTATAATACTCTTATAGTATTATAATACTCATGTAATACTCTTATAGTATTACAATAATTATACTCTTATAATACTCTTATAGTATTATAATACTCTATTAATACTCTTAATGTATTATAATACTCATGTAATACTCTTATAGTATTACAATAATTATACTCTTATAATACTCTTATAGTATTATAATACTCTTGTAATACTCTTATAGTATTACAATTATCTTATAATACTCTTATAGTATTATAATACTCTTATAGTATTACAATAATTATACTCTTATAATACTCTTATAGTATTATAATACTCTTGTAATACTCTTATAGTATTACAATTATCTTATAATACTCTTATAGTATTATAATAATCATGTAATACTCTTATAGTATTACAATAATTATACTCTTATAATACTCTTATAGTTTTATAATATTCTTATAATAATCTTATAATACTCTTATAGTATTATAATACTCTTGTAATACTTGTATAGTATTATAATAATCTTATAATACTCTTATAGTATTATAATACTCTTGTAATACTCTTATAGTATTATAATAATCTTATAATACTCTTATAGTATTATAATACTCATGTAATACTCTTATAGTATTACAATAATTATACTCTTATAATACTCTTATAGTATTATAATACTCATATAATACTCTTATAGTATTATAATAATCTTATAATACTCTTATAATATTATAATACTCATGTAATACTCTTATAGTATTACAATAATTATACTCTTATAATACTCTTATAGTATTATAATACTCTTGTAATACTCTTATAGTATTACAATTATCTTATAATACTCTTATAGTATTATAATACTCTTATAGTATTACAATAATTATACTCTTATAATACTCTTATAGTATTATAATACTCATGTAATACTCTTATAGTATTACAATAATTATACTCTTATAATACTCTTATATTATTATAATACTCATGTAATACTCTTATAATATTACAATAATTATACTCTTATAATACTCTTATAATATTATAATACTCTTATAATACTCTTATAGTATTATAATACTCTTATAATACTCTTATAGTATTATAATACTCTTGTAATACTCTTATAGTATTACAATTATCTTATAATACTATTATAGTATTATAATAATCATGTAATACTCTTATAGTATTACAATAATTATACTCTTATAATACTCTTATAGTTTTATAATATTCTTATAATAATCTTATAATACTCTTATAGTATTATAATACTCTTGTAATACTCTTATAGTATTATAATAATCTTATAATACTCTTATAGTATTATAATACTCTTATAGTATTATAATACTCTTGTAATACTCTTATAGTATTACAATAATCTTATAATACTCTTATAGTATTATAATACTCATGTAATACTCTTATAGTATTACAATAATTATACTCTTATAATACTCTTATAGTATTATAATACTCTTATAACACTCTTATAGTATTATAATATTCTTATAATACTCTTATAGTATTATAATACTCTTGTAATACTTGTATAGTATTATAATAATCTTATAATACTCTTATAGTATTATAATACTCTTGTAATACTCTTATAGTATTACAATAATCTTATAATACTCTTATAGTATTATAATACTCATGTAATACTCTTATAGTATTACAATAATTATACTCTTATAATACTCTTATAGTATTATAATACTCTTATAATACTCTTATATTATTATAATACTCATGTAATACTCTTATAGTATTACAATAATTATAATCTTATAATACTCTTATAGTATTATAATACTCTTGTAATACTCTTATAGTATTATAATACTCTTGTAATACTCTTATAGTATTATAATAATCTTATAATACTCTTATAGTATTATAATACTCATGTAATACTCTTATAGTATTACAATAATTATACTCTTATAATACTCTTATAGTATTATAATACTCATATAATACTCTTATAGTATTATAATACTCTTGTAATACTCTTATAATATTATAATAATCTTATAATACTCTTATAGTATTATAATACTCATGTAATACTCTTATAGTATTATAATACTCATGTAATACTCTTATAGTATTACAATAATTATACTCTTATAATACTCTTATAGTATTATAATACTCTTATAATACTCTTATAGTATTATAATACTCTTATAATACTCTTATAGTATTATAATACTCTTGTAATACTCTTATAGTATTACAATTATCTTATAATACTCTTATAGTATTATAATACTCTTATAGTATTACAATAATTATACTCTTATAATACTCTTATAGTATTATAATACTCATGTAATACTCTTATAGTATTACAATAATTATACTCTTATAATACTCTTATAGTATTATAATACTCTATTAATACTCTTAATGTATTATAATACTCATGTAATACTCTTATAGTATTACAATAATTATACTCTTATAATACTCTTATAGTATTATAATACTCTTGTAATACTCTTATAGTATTACAATTATCTTATAATACTCTTATAGTATTATAATACTCTTATAGTATTACAATAATTATACTCTTATAATACTCTTATAGTATTATAATACTCTTGTAATACTCTTATAGTATTACAATTATCTTATAATACTCTTATAGTATTATAATAATCATGTAATACTCTTATAGTATTACAATAATTATACTCTTATAATACTCTTATAGTTTTATAATATTCTTATAATAATCTTATAATACTCTTATAGTATTATAATACTCTTGTAATACTTGTATAGTATTATAATAATCTTATAATACTCTTATAGTATTATAATACTCTTGTAATACTCTTATAGTATTATAATAATCTTATAATACTCTTATAGTATTATAATACTCATGTAATACTCTTATAGTATTACAATAATTATACTCTTATAATACTCTTATAGTATTATAATACTCATATAATACTCTTATAGTATTATAATACTCATGTAATACTCTTATAGTATTACAATAATTATACTCTTATAATACTCTTATAGTATTATAATACTCTTATAATACTCTTATAGTATTATAATACTCTTGTAATACTCTTATAGTATTACAATAATCTTATAATACTCTTATAGTATTATAATACTCATGTAATACTCTTATAGTATTACAATAATTATACTCTTATAATCCTCTTATAGTATTATAATACTCATGTAATACTCTTATAGTATTAAAATAATCTTATTATACTCTTATAGTATTATAATACTCATGTAATACTCTTCTAGTATTACAATAATTATACTCTTATAATACTCTTATAGTATTATAATACTCTTATAATACTCTTATAGTATTATAATACTCTTGTAATACTCTTATAGTATTACAATAATCTTATAATACTCTTATAGTATTATAATACTCATGTAATACTCTTATAGTATTACAATAATTATACTCTTATAATACTCTTATAGTATTATAATACTCTTATAATACTCTTATAGTATTATAATACTCTTATAATACTCTTATAATATTATAATACTCTTGTAATACTTGTATAGTATTATAATAATCTTATAATAATCTTATAATACTCTTATAGTATTATAATACTCTTGTAATACTCTTATAGTATTATAATAATCTTATAATACTCTTATAGTATTATAATACTCATGTAATACTCTTATAGTATTACAATAATTATACTCTTATAATACTCTTATAGTATTATAATACTCTTATAATACTCTTATAGTATTATAATACTCTTATAATACTCTTATAGTATTATAATACTCTTGTAATACTCTTATAGTATTACAATAATCTTATAATACTCTTATAGTATTATAATACTCATGTAATACTCTTATAGTATTACAATAATTATACTCTTATAATACTCTTATAGTATTATAATACTCTTATAATACTCTTATAGTATTATAATACTCTTGTAATACTCTTATAGTATTACAATAATCTTATAATACTCTTATAGTATTATAATACTCATGTAATACTCTTATAGTATTACAATAATTATACTCTTATAATACTCTTATAGTATTATAATACTCTTATAATACTCTTATAGTATTATAATACTCTTATAATACTCTTATAGTATTATAATACTCTTGTAATACTCTTATAGTATTATAATACTCTTGTAATACTCTTATAGTATTATAATAATCTTATAATACTCTTATAGTATTATAATACTCATGTAATACTCTTATAGTATTACAATAATCTTATAATACTCTTATAGTATTATAATACTCATGTAATACTCTTATAGTATTACAATAATTATACTCTTATAATACTCTTATAGTATTATAATACTCTTATAATACTCTTATAGTATTATAATACTCTTGTAATACTCTTATAGTATTACAATAATCTTATAATACATATGTAATACTCTTATAGTATTACAATAATTATACTCTTATAATACTCTTATAGTATTATAATACTCTTGTAATACTCTTTTAGTATTATAATACTCTTATAATACTCTTATAGTATTATAATACTCTTGTAATACTTATATAGTATTATAATAATCTTATAATACTCTTATAGTATTATAATACTCTTGTAATACTCTTATAGTATTACAATAATTATACTCTTATAATACAATTATAGTTTTATAATACTCTTATAATACTCTTATAGTATTATAATACTCTTATAATACTCTTATAGTATTATAATACTCTTGTAATACTCTTATAGTATTACAATAATCTTATAATACTCTTATAGTATTATAATACTCATGTAATACTCTTATAGTATTACAATAATTATACTCTTATAATACTCTTATAGTATTATAATACTCTTATAATACTCTTATAGTATTATAATACTCTTATAATACTCTTATAGTATTATAATACTCTTGTAATACTCTTATAGTATTACAATTATCTTATAATACTCTTATAGTATTATAATACTCTTATAGTATTACAATAATTATACTCTTATAATACTCTTATAGTATTATAATACTCATGTAATACTCTTATAGTATTACAATAATTATACTCTTATAATACTCTTATAGTATTATAATACTCTTATAATACTCTTATAGTATTATAATACTCTTATAATACTCTTATAGTATTATAATACTCTTGTAATACTCTTATAGTATTACAATTATCTTATAATACTCTTATATTATTATAATAATCATGTAATACTCTTATAGTATTACAATAATTATACTCTTATAATACTCTTATAGTTTTATAATATTCTTATAATAATCTTATAATACTCTTATAGTATTATAATACTCTTGTAATACTCTTATAGTATTATAATAATCTTATAATACTCTTATAATATTATAATACTCATGTAATACTCTTATAGTATTACAATAATTATACTCTTATAATACTCTTATAGTATTATAATACTCTTGTAATACTCTTATAGTATTACAATTATCTTATAATACTCTTATAGTATTATAATACTCTTATAGTATTACAATAATTATACTCTTATAATACTCTTATAGTATTATAATACTCATGTAATACTCTTATAGTATTACAATAATTATACTCTTATAATACTCTTATATTATTATAATACTCATGTAATACTCTTATAATATTACAATAATTATACTCTTATAATACTCTTATAATATTATAATACTCTTATAATACTCTTATAGTATTATAATACTCTTATAATACTCTTATAGTATTATAATACTCTTGTAATACTCTTATAGTATTACAATTATCTTATAATACTCTTATAGTATTATAATAATCATGTAATACTCTTATAGTATTACAATAATTATACTCTTATAATACTCTTATAGTTTTATAATATTCTTATAATAATCTTATAATACTCTTATAGTATTATAATACTCTTGTAATACTCTTATAGTATTATAATAATCTTATAATACTCTTATAGTATTATAATACTCTTATAGTATTATAATACTCTTGTAATACTCTTATAGTATTACAATAATCTTATAATACTCTTATAGTATTATAATACTCATGTAATACTCTTATAGTATTACAATAATTATACTCTTATAATACTCTTATAGTATTATAATACTCTTATAACACTCTTATAGTATTATAATATTCTTATAATACTCTTATAGTATTATAATACTCTTGTAATACTTGTATAGTATTATAATAATCTTATAATACTCTTATAGTATTATAATACTCTTGTAATACTCTTATAGTATTACAATAATTATACTCTTATAATACAATTATAGTTTTATAATACTCTTATAATACTCTTATAGTATTATAATACTCTTGTAATACTCTTATAGTATTACAATAATCTTATAATACTCTTATAGTATTATAATACTCATGTAATACTCTTATAGTATTACAATAATTATACTCTTATAATACTCTTATAGTATTATAATACTCTTATAATACTCTTATATTATTATAATACTCATGTAATACTCTTATAGTATTACAATAATTATAATCTTATAATACTCTTATAGTATTATAATACTCTTGTAATACTCTTATAGTATTATAATACTCTTGTAATACTCTTATAGTATTATAATAATCTTATAATACTCTTATAGTATTATAATACTCATGTAATACTCTTATAGTATTACAATAATTATACTCTTATAATACTCTTATAGTATTATAATACTCATATAATACTCTTATAGTATTATAATACTCTTGTAATACTCTTATAATATTATAATAATCTTATAATACTCTTATAGTATTATAATACTCATGTAATACTCTTATAGTATTATAATACTCATGTAATACTCTTATAGTATTACAATAATTATACTCTCATAATACTCTTATAGTATTATAATACTCTTATAATACTCTTATAGTATTATAATACTCTTATAATACTCTTATAGTATTATAATACTCTTGTAATACTCTTATAGTATTACAATTATCTTATAATACTCTTATAGTATTATAATACTCTTATAGTATTACAATAATTATACTCTTATAATACTCTTATAGTATTATAATACTCATGTAATACTCTTATAGTATTACAATAATTATACTCTTATAATACTCTTATAGTATTATAATACTCTATTAATACTCTTAATGTATTATAATACTCATGTAATACTCTTATAGTATTACAATAATTATACTCTTATAATACTCTTATAGTATTATAATACTCTTGTAATACTCTTATAGTATTACAATTATCTTATAATACTCTTATAGTATTATAATACTCTTATAGTATTACAATAATTATACTCTTATAATACTCTTATAGTATTATAATACTCTTGTAATACTCTTATAGTATTACAATTATCTTATAATACTCTTATAGTATTATAATAATCATGTAATACTCTTATAGTATTACAATAATTATACTCTTATAATACTCTTATAGTTTTATAATATTCTTATAATAATCTTATAATACTCTTATAGTATTATAATACTCTTGTAATACTTGTATAGTATTATAATAATCTTATAATACTCTTATAGTATTATAATACTCTTGTAATACTCTTATAGTATTATAATAATCTTATAATACTCTTATAGTATTATAATACTCATGTAATACTCTTATAGTATTACAATAATTATACTCTTATAATACTCTTATAGTATTATAATACTCTTATAATACTCTTATAGTATTATAATACTCTTATAATACTCTTATAGTATTATAATACTCTTGTAATACTCTTATAGTATTACAATTATCTTATAATACTCTTATATTATTATAATAATCATGTAATACTCTTATAGTATTAAAATAATTATACTCTTATAATACTCTTATAGTTTTATAATATTCTTATAATAATCTTATAATACTCTTATAGTATTATAATACTCTTGTAATACTCTTATAGTATTATAATAATCTTATAATACTCTTATAATATTATAATACTCATGTAATACTCTTATAGTATTACAATAATTATACTCTTATAATACTCTTATAGTATTATAATACTCTTGTAATACTCTTATAGTATTACAATTATCTTATAATACTCTTATAGTATTATAATACTCTTATAGTATTACAATAATTATACTCTTATAATACTCTTATAGTATTATAATACTCATGTAATACTCTTATAGTATTACAATAATTATACTCTTATAATACTCTTATATTATTATAATACTCATGTAATACTCTTATAATATTACAATAATTATACTCTTATAATACTCTTATAATATTATAATACTCTTATAATACTCTTATAGTATTATAATACTCTTATAATACTCTTATAGTATTATAATACTCTTGTAATACTCTTATAGTATTACAATTATCTTATAATACTCTTATAGTATTATAATAATCATGTAATACTCTTATAGTATTACAATAATTATACTCTTATAATACTCTTATAGTTTTATAATATTCTTATAATAATCTTATAATACTCTTATAGTATTATAATACTCTTGTAATACTCTTATAGTATTATAATAATCTTATAATACTCTTATAGTATTATAATACTCTTATAGTATTATAATACTCTTGTAATACTCTTATAGTATTACAATAATCTTATAATACTCTTATAGTATTATAATACTCATGTAATACTCTTATAGTATTACAATAATTATACTCTTATAATACTCTTATAGTATTATAATACTCTTATAACACTCTTATAGTATTATAATATTCTTATAATACTCTTATAGTATTATAATACTCTTGTAATACTTGTATAGTATTATAATAATCTTATAATACTCTTATAGTATTATAATACTCTTGTAATACTCTTATAGTATTACAATAATTATACTCTTATAATACAATTATAGTTTTATAATACTCTTATAATACTCTTATAGTATTATAATACTCTTATAGTATTATAATACTCTTGTAATACTCTTATAGTATTACAATAATCTTATAATACTCTTATAGTATTATAATACTCATGTAATACTCTTATAGTATTACAATAATTATACTCTTATAATACTCTTATAGTATTATAATACTCTTATAATACTCTTATATTATTATAATACTCATGTAATACTCTTATAGTATT
Source organism: Osedax fenrisi (assembly GCA_964019155.1). Taxonomy (NCBI): domain Eukaryota; kingdom Metazoa; phylum Annelida; class Polychaeta; order Sabellida; family Siboglinidae; genus Osedax; species Osedax fenrisi. The sequence continues at coordinate 7,711,272 of OZ025245.1, forward strand.
ACAATAATTATAATCTTATAATACTCTTATAGTATTATAATACTCTTGTAATACTCTTATAGTATTATAATACTCTTGTAATACTCTTATAGTATTATAATAATCTTATAATACTCTTATAGTATTATAATACTCATGTAATACTCTTATAGTATTACAATAATTATACTCTTATAATACTCTTATAGTATTATAATACTCATATAATACTCTTATAGTATTATAATACTCTTGTAATACTCTTATAATATTATAATAATCTTATAATACTCTTATAGTATTATAATACTCATGTAATACTCTTATAGTATTATAATACTCATGTAATACTCTTATAGTATTACAATAATTATACTCTTATAATACTCTTATAGTATTATAATACTCTTATAATACTCTTATAGTATTATAATACTCTTATAATACTCTTATAGTATTATAATACTCTTGTAATACTCTTATAGTATTACAATTATCTTATAATACTCTTATAGTATTATAATACTCTTATAGTATTACAATAATTATACTCTTATAATACTCTTATAGTATTATAATACTCATGTAATACTCTTATAGTATTACAATAATTATACTCTTATAATACTCTTATAGTATTATAATACTCTATTAATACTCTTAATGTATTATAATACTCATGTAATACTCTTATAATATTACAATAATTATACTCTTATAATACTCTTATAGTATTATAATACTCTTGTAATACTCTTATAGTATTACAATTATCTTATAATACTCTTATAGTATTATAATACTCTTATAGTATTACAATAATTATACTCTTATAATACTCTTATAGTATTATAATACTCTTGTAATACTCTTATAGTATTACAATTATCTTATAATACTCTTATAGTATTATAATAATCATGTAATACTCTTATAGTATTACAATAATTATACTCTTATAATACTCTTATAGTTTTATAATATTCTTATAATAATCTTATAATACTCTTATAGTATTATAATACTCTTGTAATACTTGTATAGTATTATAATAATCTTATAATACTCTTATAGTATTATAATACTCTTGTAATACTCTTATAGTATTATAATAATCTTATAATACTCTTATAGTATTATAATACTCATGTAATACTCTTATAGTATTACAATAATTATACTCTTATAATACTCTTATAGTATTATAATACTCATATAATACTCTTATAGTATTATAATACTCATGTAATACTCTTATAGTATTACAATAATTATACTCTTATAATACTCTTATAGTATTATAATACTCTTATAATACTCTTATAGTATTATAATACTCTTGTAATACTCTTATAGTATTACAATAATCTTATAATACTCTTATAGTATTATAATACTCATGTAATACTCTTATAGTATTACAATAATTATACTCTTATAATCCTCTTATAGTATTATAATACTCATGTAATACTCTTATAGTATTACAATAATCTTATTATACTCTTATAGTATTATAATACTCATGTAATACTCTTCTAGTATTACAATAATTATACTCTTATAATACTCTTATAGTATTATAATACTCTTATAATACTCTTATAGTATTATAATACTCTTGTAATACTCTTATAGTATTACAATAATCTTATAATACTCTTATAGTATTATAATACTCATGTAATACTCTTATAGTATTACAATAATTATACTCTTATAATACTCTTATAGTATTATAATACTCTTATAATACTCTTATAGTATTATAATACTCTTATAATACTCTTATAATATTATAATACTCTTGTAATACTTGTATAGTATTATAATAATCTTATAATAATCTTATAATACTCTTATAGTATTATAATACTCTTGTAATACTCTTATAGTATTATAATAATCTTATAATACTCTTATAGTATTATAATACTCATGTAATACTCTTATAGTATTACAATAATTATACTCTTATAATACTCTTATAGTATTATAATACTCTTATAATACTCTTATAGTATTATAATACTCTTATAATACTCTTATAGTATTATAATACTCTTGTAATACTCTTATAATATTACAATAATCTTATAATACTCTTATAGTATTATAATACTCATGTAATACTCTTATAGTATTACAATAATTATACTCTTATAATACTCTTATAGTATTATAATACTCTTATAATACTCTTATAGTATTATAATACTCTTGTAATACTCTTATAGTATTACAATAATCTTATAATACTCTTATAGTATTATAATACTCATGTAATACTCTTATAGTATTACAATAATTATACTCTTATAATACTCTTATAGTATTATAATACTCTTATAATACTCTTATAGTATTATAATACTCTTATAATACTCTTATAGTATTATAATACTCTTGTAATACTCTTATAGTATTACAATTATCTTATAATACTCTTATAGTATTATAATACTCTTATAATACTCTTATAGTATTATAATACTCTTATAATACTCTTATAGTATTATAATACTCTTGTAATACTCTTATAGTATTACAATTATCTTATAATACTCTTATAGTATTATAATAATCATGTAATACTCTTATAGTATTACAATAATTATACTCTTATAATACTCTTATAGTTTTATAATATTCTTATAATAATCTTATAATACTCTTATAGTATTATAATACTCTTGTAATACTTGTATAGTATTATAATAATCTTATAATACTCTTATAGTATTATAATACTCTTGTAATACTCTTATAGTATTATAATAATCTTATAATACTCTTATAGTATTATAATACTCATGTAATACTCTTATATTATTACAATAATTATACTCTTATAATACTCTTATAGTATTATAATACTCATATAATACTCTTATAGTATTATAATACTCTTGTAATACTCTTATAATATTATAATAATCTTATAATACTCTTATAGTATTATAATACTCATGTAATACTCTTATAGTATTATAATACTCATGTAATACTCTTATTGTATTACAATAATTATACTCTTATAATACTCTTATAGTATTATAATACTCTTATAATACTCTTATAGTATTATAATACTCTTGTAATACTCTTATAGTATTACAATAATCTTATAATACTCTTATAGTATTATAATACTCATGTAATACTCTTATAGTATTACAATAATTATACTCTTATAATACTCTTATAGTATTATAATACTCTTATAATACTCTTATAGTATTATAATACTCTTATAATACTCTTATAGTATTATAATACTCTTGTAATACTCTTATAGTATTACAATTATCTTATAATACTCTTATAGTATTATAATACTCTTATAGTATTACAATAATTATACTCTTATAATACTCTTATAGTATTATAATACTCATGTAATACTCTTATAGTATTACAATAATTATACTCTTATAATACTCTTATAGTATTATAATACTCTTGTAATACTCTTATAGTATTACAATTATCTTATAATACTCTTATAGTATTATAATAATCATGTAATACTCTTATAGTATTACAATAATTATACTCTTATAATACTCTTATAGTTTATAATATTCTTATAATAATCTTATAATACTCTTATAGTATTATAATACTCTTGTAATACTTGTATAGTATTATAATAATCTTATAATACTCTTATAGTATTATAATACTCTTGTAATACTCTTATAGTATTATAATAATCTTATAATACTCTTATAGTATTATAATACTCATGTAATACTCTTATAGTATTACAATAATTATACTCTTATAATACTCTTATAGTATTATAATACTCATATAATACTCTTATAGTATTACAATACTCTTGTAATACTCTTATAATATTATAATAATCTTATAATACTCTTATAGTATTATAATACTCATGTAATACTCTTATAGTATTACAATAATTATACTCTTATAATACTCTTATATTATTATAATACTCTTGTAATACTCTTATAGTATTACAATTATCTTATAATACTCTTATAGTATTATAATACTCTTATAGTATTACAATAATTATATTCTTATAATACTCTTATAGTATTATAATACTCTTATAATACTCTTATAGTATTATAATACTCTTATAATACTATTATAGTATTATAATACTCTTGTAATACTCTTATAGTATTACAATTATCTTATAATACTCTTATAGTATTATAATAATCATGTAATACTCTTATAGTATTACAATAATTATACTCTTATAATACTCTTATAGTTTTATAATATTCTTATAATAATCTTATAATACTCTTATAGTATTATAATACTCTTGTAATACTCTTATAGTATTATAATAATCTTATAATATTCTTATAGTATTATAATACTCTTATAGTATTACAATAATTATACTCTTATAATACTCTTATAGTATTATAATACTCATGTAATACTCTTATAGTATTACAATAATCTTATAATACTCTTATAGTATTATAATACTCATGTAATACTCTTATAGTATTACAATAATTATACTCTTATAATACTCTTATAGTATTATAATACTCTTATAATACTCTTATAGTATTATAATACTCTTGTAATACTCTTATAGTATTACAATAATCTTATAATACTCTTATAGTATTATAATACTCATGTAATATTCTTATAGTATTACAATAATTATACTCTTATAATACTCTTATAGTATTATAATACTCTTATAATACTCTTATAGTATTATAATACTCTTATAATACTCTTATAGTATTATAATACTCTTGTAATACTTGTATAGTATTATAATAATCTTATAATACTCTTATAGTATTATAATACTCTTGTAATACTCTTATAGTATTACAATAATTATACTCTTATAATACAATTATAGTTTTATAATACTCTTATAATACTCTTATAGTATTATAATACTCTTATAATACTCTTATAGTATTATAATACTCTTGTAATACTCTTATAGTATTACAATAATCTTATAATACTCTTATAGTATTATAATACTCATGTAATACTCTTATAGTATTACAATAATTATACTCTTATAATACTCTTATAGTATTATAATACTCTTATAATACTCTTATAGTATTATAATACTCTTATAATACTCTTATAGTATTATAATACTCTTGTAATACTCTTATAATATTACAATTATCTTATAATACTCTTATAGTATTACAATAATTATACTCTTATAATACTCTTATAGTATTATAATACTCATGTAATACTCTTATAGTATTACAATAATTATACTCTTATAATACTCTTATAGTATTATAATACTCTTATAATACTCTTATAGTATTATAATACTCTTATAATACTCTTATAGTATTATAATACTCTTGTAATACTCTTATAGTATTACAATTATCTTATAATACTCTTATAGTATTATAATAATCAAGTAATACTCTTATAGTATTACAATAATTATACTCTTATAGTTTTATAATATTCTTATAATAATCTTATAATACTCTTATAGTATTATAATACTCTTATAATACTCTTATAGTATTATAATACTCTTGTAATACTATTATAGTATTACAATAATCTTATAATACTCTTATAGTATTATAATACTCATGTAATACTTGTATAGTATTATAATAATCTTATAATACTCTTATAGTATTATAATACTCTTGTAATACTCTTATAGTATTACAATAATTATACTCTTATAATACAATTATAGTTTTATAATACTCTTATAATACTCTTATAGTATTATAATACTCTTATAATACTCTTATAGTATTATAATACTCTTGTAATACTCTTATAGTATTACAATAATCTTATAATACTCTTATAGTATTATAATACTCATGTAATACTCTTATAGTATTACAATAATTATACTCTTATAATACTCTTATAGTATTATAATACTCTTATAATACTCTTATAGTATTATAATACTCTTATAATACTCTTATAGTATTATAATACTCTTGTAATACTCTTATAATATTACAATTATCTTATAATACTCTTATAGTATTATAATACTCTTATAGTATTACAATAATTATACTCTTATAATACTCTTATAGTATTATAATACTCATGTAATACTCTTATAGTATTACAATAATTATACTCTTATAATACTCTTATAGTATTATAATACTCTTATAATACTCTTATAGTATTATAATACTCTTATAATACTCTTATAGTATTATAATACTCTTGTAATACTCTTATAGTATTACAATTATCTTATAATACTCTTATAGTATTATAATAATCATGTAATACTCTTATAGTATTACAATAATTATACTCTTATAATACTCTTATAGTTTTATAATATTCTTATAATAATCTTATAATACTCTTATAGTATTATAATACTCTTGTAATACTTGTATAGTATTATAATAATCTTATAATACTCTTATAGTATTATAATACTCTTGTAATACTCCTATAGTATTATAATAATCTTATAATACTCTTAGAGTATTATAATACTCATGTAATACTCTTATAGTATTACAATAATTATACTCTTATAATACTCTTATAGTATTATAATACTCATATAATACTCTTATAGTATTATAATACTCTTGTAATACTCTTATAATATTATAATAATCTTATAATACTCTTATAGTATTATAATACTCATGTAATACTCTTATAGTATTATAATACTCATGTAATACTCTTATAATATTACAATAATTATACTCTTATAATACTCTTATAGTATTATAATACTCTTATAATACTCTTATAGTATTATAATACTCTTGTAATACTCTTATAGTATTAAAATAATCTTATAATACTCTTATAGTATTATAATACTCATGTAATACTCTTATAGTATTACAATAATTATACTCTTATAATACTCTTATAGTATTATAATACTCTTATAATACTCTTATAGTATTATAATACTCTTATAATACTCTTATAGTATTATAATACTCTTATAATACTCTTATAGTATTACAATAATTATACTCTTATAATACTCTTATAGTATTATAATACTCTTATAATACTCTTATAGTATTATAATACTCTTATAATACTCTTATAGTATTATAATACTCTTGTAATACTCTTATAGTATTACAATTATCTTATAATACTCTTATAGTATTATAATACTCTTATAGTATTACAATAATTATACTCTTATAATACTCTTATAGTTTTATAATATTCTTATAATAATCTTATAATACTCTTATAGTATTATAATACTCTTGTAATACTCTTATAGTATTATAATAATCTTATAATATTCTTATAGTATTATAATACTCTTATAGTATTACAATAATTATACTCTTATAATACTCTTATAGTATTATAATACTCATGTAATACTCTTATAGTATTACAATAATCTTATAATACTCTTATAGTATTATAATACTCATGTAATACTCTTATAGTATTACAATAATTATACTCTTATAATACTCTTATAGTATTATAATACTCTTATAATACTCTTATAGTATTATAATACTCTTGTAATACTCTTATAGTATTACAATAATCTTATAATACTCTTATAGTATTATAATACTCATGTAATATTCTTATAGTATTACAATAATTATACTCTTATAATACTCTTATAGTATTATAATACTCTTATAATACTCTTATAGTATTATAATACTCTTATAATACTCTTATAGTATTATAATACTCTTGTAATACTTGTATAGTATTATAATAATCTTATAATACTCTTATAGTATTATAATACTCTTGTAATACTCTTATAGTATTACAATAATTATACTCTTATAATACAATTATAGTTTTATAATACTCTTATAATACTCTTATAGTATTATAATACTCTTATAATACTCTTATAGTATTATAATACTCTTGTAATACTCTTATAGTATTACAATAATCTTATAATACTCTTATAGTATTATAATACTCATGTAATACTCTTATAGTATTACAATAATTATACTCTTATAATACTCTTATAGTATTATAATACTCTTATAATACTCTTATAGTATTATAATACTCTTATAATACTCTTATAGTATTATAATACTCTTGTAATACTCTTATAATATTACAATTATCTTATAATACTCTTATAGTATTATAATACTCTTATAGTATTACAATAATTATACTCTTATAATACTCTTATAGTATTATAATACTCATGTAATACTCTTATAGTATTACAATAATTATACTCTTATAATACTCTTATAGTATTATAATACTCTTATAATACTCTTATAGTATTATAATACTCTTATAATACTCTTATAGTATTATAATACTCTTGTAATACTCTTATAGTATTACAATTATCTTATAATACTCTTATAGTATTATAATAATCAAGTAATACTCTTATAGTATTACAATAATTATACTCTTATAGTTTTATAATATTCTTATAATAATCTTATAATACTCTTATAGTATTATAATACTCTTATAATACTCTTATAGTATTATAATACTCTTGTAATACTATTATAGTATTACAATAATCTTATAATACTCTTATAGTATTATAATACTCATGTAATACTTGTATAGTATTATAATAATCTTATAATACTCTTATAGTATTATAATACTCTTGTAATACTCTTATAGTATTACAATAATTATACTCTTATAATACAATTATAGTTTTATAATACTCTTATAATACTCTTATAGTATTATAATACTCTTATAATACTCTTATAGTATTATAATACTCTTGTAATACTCTTATAGTATTACAATAATCTTATAATACTCTTATAGTATTATAATACTCATGTAATACTCTTATAGTATTACAATAATTATACTCTTATAATACTCTTATAGTATTATAATACTCTTATAATACTCTTATAGTATTATAATACTCTTATAATACTCTTATAGTATTATAATACTCTTGTAATACTCTTATAATATTACAATTATCTTATAATACTCTTATAGTATTATAATACTCTTATAGTATTACAATAATTATACTCTTATAATACTCTTATAGTATTATAATACTCATGTAATACTCTTATAGTATTACAATAATTATACTCTTATAATACTCTTATAGTATTATAATACTCTTATAATACTCTTATAGTATTATAATACTCTTATAATACTCTTATAGTATTATAATACTCTTGTAATACTCTTATAGTATTACAATTATCTTATAATACTCTTATAGTATTATAATAATCATGTAATACTCTTATAGTATTACAATAATTATACTCTTATAATACTCTTATAGTTTTATAATATTCTTATAATAATCTTATAATACTCTTATAGTATTATAATACTCTTGTAATACTTGTATAGTATTATAATAATCTTATAATACTCTTATAGTATTATAATACTCTTGTAATACTCTTATAGTATTATAATAATCTTATAATACTCTTAGAGTATTATAATACTCATGTAATACTCTTATAGTATTACAATAATTATACTCTTATAATACTCTTATAGTATTATAATACTCATATAATACTCTTATAGTATTATAATACTCTTGTAATACTCTTATAATATTATAATAATCTTATAATACTCTTATAGTATTATAATACTCATGTAATACTCTTATAGTATTATAATACTCATGTAATACTCTTATAATATTACAATAATTATACTCTTATAATACTCTTATAGTATTATAATACTCTTATAATACTCTTATAGTATTATAATACTCTTGTAATACTCTTATAGTATTAAAATAATCTTATAATACTCTTATAGTATTATAATACTCATGTAATACTCTTATAGTATTACAATAATTATACTCTTATAATACTCTTATAGTATTATAATACTCTTATAATACTCTTATAGTATTATAATACTCTTATAATACTCTTATAGTATTATAATACTCTTATAATACTCTTATAGTATTACAATAATTATACTCTTATAATACTCTTATAGTATTATAATACTCTTATAATACTCTTATAGTATTATAATACTCTTATAATACTCTTATAGTATTATAATACTCTTGTAATACTCTTATAGTATTACAATTATCTTATAATACTCTTATAGTATTATAATACTCTTATAGTATTACAATAATTATACTCTTATAATACTCTTATAGTATTATAATACTCATGTAATACTCTTATAGTATTACAATAATTATACTCTTATAATACTCTTATAGTATTATAATACTCTTATAATACTCTTATAGTATTATAATACTCTTATAATACTCTTATAGTATTATAATACTCTTGTAATACTTGTATAGTATTATAATAATCTTATAATACTCTTATAGTATTATAATACTCTTGTAATACTCTTATAGTATTACAATAATTATACTCTTATAATACAATTATAGTTTTATAATACTCTTATAATACTCTTATAGTATTATAATACTCTTATAATACTCTTATAGTATTATAATACTCTTGTAATACTCTTATAGTATTACAATAATCTTATAATACTCTTATAGTATTATAATACTCATGTAATACTCTTATAGTATTACAATAATTATACTCTTATAATACTCTTATAGTATTATAATACTCTTATAATACTCTTATAGTATTATAATACTCTTATAATACTCTTATAGTATTATAATACTCTTGTAATACTCTTATAGTATTACAATTATCTTATAATACTCTTATAGTATTATAATACTCTTATAGTATTACAATAATTATACTCTTATAATACTCTTATAGTATTATAATACTCATGTAATACTCTTATAGTATTACAATAATTATACTCTTATAATACTCTTATAGTATTATAATACTCTTATAATACTCTTATAGTATTATAATACTCTTATAATACTCTTATAGTATTATAATACTCTTGTAATACTCTTATAGTATTACAATTATCTTATAATACTCTTATAGTATTATAATAATCAAGTAATACTCTTATAGTATTACAATAATTATACTCTTATAGTTTTATAATACTCTTATAATACTCTTATAGTATTATAATACTCTTGTAATACTATTATAGTATTACAATAATCTTATAATACTCTTATAGTATTATAATACTCATGTAATACTCTTATAGTATTACAATAATTATACTCTTATAATACTCTTATAGTATTATAATACTCTTATAATACTCTTATAGTATTATAATACTCTTATAATACTCTTATAGTATTATAATACTCTTGTAATACTCTTATAGTATTACAATTATCTTATAATACTCTTATAGTATTATAATAATCATTTAATACTCTTATAGTATTACAATAATTATACTCTTATAGTTTTATAATACTCTTATAATACTCTTATAGTATTATAATACTCTTGTAATACTATTATAGTATTACAATAATCTTATAATACTCTTATAGTATTATAATACTCATGTAATACTCTTATAGTATTACAATAATTATACTCTTATAATACTCTTATAGTATTATAATACTCTTATAATACTCTTATAGTATTATAATACTCTTATAATACTCTTATAGTATTATAATACTCTTGTAATACTCTTATAGTATTACAATTATCTTATAATACTCTTATAGTATTATAATAATCATTTAATACTCTTATAGTATTACAATAATTATACTCTTATAATACTCTTATAGTTTTATAATATTCTTATAATAATCTTATAATACTCTTATAGTATTATAATACTCTTGTAATACTTGTATAGTATTATAATAATCTTATAATACTCTTATAGTATTATAATACTCTTGTAATACTCTTATAGTATTATAATAATCTTATAATACTCTTATAGTATTATAATACTCATGTAATACTCTTATAGTATTACAATAATTATACTCTTATAATACTCTTATAGTATTATAATACTCATATAATACTCTTATAGTATTATAATACTCTTGTAATACTCTTATAATATTATAATAATCTTATAATACTCTTATAGTATTATAATACTCATGTAATACTCTTATAGTATTATAATACTCATGTAATACTCTTATAGTATTACAATAATTATACTCTTATAATACTCTTATAGTATTATAATACTCATGTAATACTCTTATAGTATTACAATAATTATACTCTTATAATACTCTTATAGTATTATAATACTCTTATAATACGCTTATAGTATTATAATACTCTTATAATACTCTTATAGTATTATAATACTCTTGTAATACTCTTATAGTATTACAATTATCTTATAATTCTCTTATAGTATTATAATAATCATGTAATACTCTTATAGTATTACAATAATTATACTCTTATAATACTCTTATAGTTTATAATATTCTTATAATAATCTTATAATACTCTTATAGTATTATAATACTCTTGTAATACTTGTATAGTATTATAATAATCTTATAATACTCTTATAGTATTATAATACTCTTGTAATACTCTTATAGTATTATAATAATCTTATAATACTCTTATAGTATTATAATACTCATGTAATACTCTTATAGTATTACAATAATTATACTCTTATAATACTCTTATAGTATTATAATACTCATATAATACTCTTATAGTATTATAATACTCTTGTAATACTCTTATAATATTATAATAATCTTATAATACTCTTATAGTATTATAATACTCATGTAATACTCTTATAGTATTACAACAATTATACTCTTATAATACTCTTATATTATTATAATACTCTTGTAATACTCTTATAGTATTACAATTATCTTATAATACTCTTATAGTATTATAATACTCTTATAGTATTACAATAATTATATTCTTATAATACTCTTATAGTATTATAATACTCATGTAATACTCTTATAGTATTACAATAATTATACTCTTATAATACTCTTATAGTATTATAATACTCATGTAATACTCTTATAGTATTACAATAATTATACTCTTATAATACTCTTATAGTATTATAATACTCTTATAATACTCTTATAGTATTATAATACTCTTATAATACTATTATAGTATTATAATACTCTTGTAATACTCTTATAGTATTACAATTATCTTATAATACTCTTATAGTATTATAATAATCATGTAATACTCTTATAGTATTACAATAATTATACTCTTATAATACTCTTATAGTTTTATAATATTCTTATAATAATCTTATAATACTCTTATAGTATTATAATACTCTTGTAATACTCTTATAGTATTATAATAATCTTATAATATTCTTATAGTATTATAATACTCTTATAGTATTACAATAATTATACTCTTATAATACTCTTATAGTATTATAATACTCATGTAATACTCTTATAGTATTACAATAATCTTATAATACTCTTATAGTATTATAATACTCTTATAATACTCTTATAGTATTATAATACTCTTATAATACTATTATAGTATTATAATACTCTTGTAATACTCTTATAGTATTACAATTATCTTATAATACTCTTATAGTATTATAATAATCATGTAATACTCTTATAGTATTACAATAATTATACTCTTATAATACTCTTATAGTATTATAATACTCATGTAATACTCTTATAGTATTACAATAATTATACTCTTATAATACTCTTATAGTATTATAATACTCTTATAATACTCTTATAGTATTATAATACTCTTGTAATACTCTTATAGTATTACAATAATCTTATAATACTCTTATAGTATTATAATACTCATGTAATATTCTTATAGTATTACAATAATTATACTCTTATAATACTCTTATAGTATTATAATACTCTTATAATACTCTTATAGTATTATAATACTCTTATAATACTCTTATAGTATTATAATACTCTTGTAATACTTGTATAGTATTATAATAATCTTATAATACTCTTATAGTATTATAATACTCTTGTAATACTCTTATAGTATTACAATAATTATACTCTTATAATACAATTATAGTTTTATAATACTCTTATAATACTCTTATAGTATTATAATACTCTTATAATACTCTTATAGTATTATAATACTCTTGTAATACTCTTATAGTATTACAATAATCTTATAATACTCTTATAGTATTATAATACTCATGTAATACTCTTATAGTATTACAATAATTATACTCTTATAATACTCTTATAGTATTATAATACTCTTATAATACTCTTATAATATTATAATACTCTTATAATACTCTTATAGTATTATAATACTCTTGTAATACTCTTATAGTATTACAATAATTATACTCTTATAATACTCTTATAGTATTATAATACTCTTATAATACTCTTATAGTATTATAATACTCTTATAATACTCTTATAGTATTATAATACTCTTGTAATACTCTTATAGTATTACAATTATCTTATAATACTCTTATAGTATTATAATAATCAAGTAATACTCTTATAGTATTACAATAATTATACTCTTATAGTTTTATAATATTCTTATAATAATCTTATAATACTCTTATAGTATTATAATACTCTTATAATACTCTTATAGTATTATAATACTCTTGTAATACTATTATAGTATTACAATAATCTTATAATACTCTTATAGTATTATAATACTCATGTAATACTCTTATAGTATTACAATAATTATACTCTTATAATACTCTTATAGTATTATAATACTCTTATAATACTCTTATAGTATTATAATACTCTTATAATACTCTTATAGTATTATAATACTCTTGTAATACTCTTATAGTATTACAATTATCTTATAATACTCTTATAGTATTATAATAATCATGTAATACTCTTATAGTATTACAATAATTATACTCTTATAATACTCTTATAGTATTATAGTATTATAGTATTATAATACTCTTGTAATACTTGTATAGTATTATAATAATCTTATAATACTCTTATAGTATTATAATACTCTTGTAATACTCTTATAGTATTATAATAATCTTATAATACTCTTATAGTATTATAATACTCATGTAATACTCTTATAGTTTTACAATAATTATACTCTTATAATACTCTTATAGTATTATAATACTCATATAATACTCTTATAGTATTATAATACTCTTGTAATACTCTTATAATATTATAATAATCTTATAATACTCTTATAGTATTATAATACTCATGTAATACTCTTATAGTATTACAATAATTATACTCTTATAATACTCTTATAGTATTATAATACTCTTATAATACTCTTATAGTATTATAATACTCTTATAATACTATTATAGTATTATAATACTCTTGTAATACTCTTATAGTATTACAATTATCTTATAATACTCTTATAGTATTATAATAATCATGTAATACTCTTATAGTATTACAATAATGATACTCTTATAATACTCTTATAGTTTTATAATATTATAATAATCTTATAATACTCTTATAGTATTATAATACTCTTGTAATACTCTTATTGTATTATAATAATCTTATAATACTCTTATAGTATTATAATACTCTTATAGTATTACAATAATTATACTCTTATAATACTCTTATAGTATTATAATACTCTTGTAATACTCTTATAGTATTACAATAATCTTATAATACTCTTATAGTATTATAATACTCATGTAATACTCTTATAGTATTACAATAATTATACTCTTATAATACTCTTATAGTATTATAATACTCTTATAATACTCTTATAGTATTATAATACTCTTATAATACTCTTATAGTATTATAATACTCTTGTAATATTCTTATAGTATTACAATAATCTTATAATACTCTTATAGTATTATAATACTCATGTAATACTCTTATAGTATTACAATAATTATACTCTTATAATACTCTTATAGTATTATAATACTCTTATAATACTCTTATAGTATTATAATACTCTTGTAATACTCTTATAGTATTACAATAATCTTATAATACTCTTATAGTATTATAATACTCATGTAATACTCTTATAGTATTACAATAATTATACTCTTATAATACTCTTATAGTATTATAGTATTATAGTATTATAATACTCTTGTAATACTTGTATAGTATTATAATAATCTTATAATACTCTTATAGTATTATAATACTCTTGTAATACTCTTATAGTATTATAATAATCTTATAATACTCTTATAGTATTATAATACTCATGTAATACTCTTATAGTATTACAATAATTATACTCTTATAATACTCTTATAGTATTATAATACTCATATAATACTCTTATAGTATTATAATACTCTTGTAATACTCTTATAATATTATAATAATCTTATAATACTCTTATAGTATTATAATACTCATGTAATACTCTTATAGTATTACAATAATTATACTCTTATAATACTCTTATATTATTATAATACTCTTGTAATACTCTTATAGTATTACAATTATCATATAATACTCTTATAGTATTATAATACTCTTATAGTATTACAATAATTATATTCTTATAATACTCTTATAGTATTATAATACTCATGTAATAATCTTATAGTATTACAATAATTATACTCTTATAATACTCTTATAGTATTATAATACTCATGTAATACTCTTATAGTATTACAATAATTATACTCTTATAATACTCTTATAGTATTATAATACTCTTATAATACTCTTATAGTATTATAATACTCTTATAATACTCTTATAGTATTATAATACTCTTGTAATACTCTTATAGTATTACAATTATCTTATAATACTCTTATAGTATTATAATAATCAAGTAATACTCTTATAGTATTACAATAATTATACTCTTATAGTTTTATAATATTCTTATAATAATCTTATAATACTCTTATAGTATTATAATACTCTTGTAATACTTGTATAGTATTATAATAATCTTATAATACTCTTATAGTATTATAATACTCTTGTAATACTCTTATAGTATTATAATAATCTTATAATACTCTTATAGTATTATAATACTCATGTAATACTCTTATAGTATTACAATACTTATACTCTTATAATACTCTTATAGTATTATAATACTCATATAATACTCTTATAGTATTATAATACTCTTGTAATACTCTTATAGTATTATAATTATCTTATAATACTCTTATAGTATTATAATACTCATGTAATACTCTTATAGTATTACAATAATTATACTCTTATAATACTCTTATAGTATTATAATACTCTTGTAATACTCTTATAGTATTACAATTATCTTATAATACTCTTATAGTATTATAATACTCTTATAGTATTACAATAATTATACTCTTATAATATTCTTATAGTATTATAATACTCATGTAATACTCTTATAGTATTACAATAAGTATACTCTTATAATATTCTTATAGTATTATAATACTCATGTAATACTCTTATAGTATTACAATAATTATACTCTTATAATACTCTTATAGTATTATAATACTCTTATAATACTCTTATAGTATTATAATACTCTTATAATACTCTTATAGTATTATAATACTCTTGTAATACTCTTATAGTATTACAATTATCTTATAATACTCTTATAGTATTATAATAATCATGTAATACTCTTATAGTATTACAATAATTATACTCTTATAATACTCTTATAGTTTTATAATATTCTTATAATAATCTTATAATACTCTTATAGTATTATAATACTCTTGTAATACTCTTATAGTATTATAATAATCTTATAATACTCTTATAGTATTATAATACTCTTATAGTATTATAATACTCTTATAGTATTACAATAATTATACTCTTATAATACTCTTATAGTATTATAATACTCATGTAATACTCTTATAGTATTACAATAATCTTATAATACTCTTATAGTATTACAATAATCTTATAATACTCTTATAGTATTATAATACTCTTATAGTATTACAATAATTATACTCTTATAATACTCTTATAGTATTATAATACTCATGTAATACTCTTATAGTATTACAATAATCTTATAATACTCTTATAGTATTATAATACTCATGTAATACTCTTATAGTATTACAATAATTATACTCTTATAATACTCTTATAGTATTATAATACTCTTATAATACTCTTATAGTATTATAATACTCTTGTAATACTCTTATAGTATTACAATAATCTTATAATACTCTTATAGTATTATAATACTCATGTAATACTCTTATAGTATTACAATAATTATACTCTTATAATACAATTATAGTTTTATAATACTCTTATAATACTCTTATAGTATTATAATACTCTTGTAATACTTGTATAGTATTATAATAATCTTATAATACTCTTATAGTGTTACAATAATTATACTCTTATAATACAATTATAGTTTTATAATACTCTTATAATACTCTTATAGTATTATAATACTCTTATAATACTCTTATAGTATTATAATACTCTTGTAATACTCTTATAGTATTACAATAATCTTATAATACTCTTATAGTATTACAATAATCTTATAATACTCTTATAGTATTATAATACTCATGTAATACTCTTATAGTATTACAATAATCTTATAATACTCGTATAGTATTATAATACTCTTGTAATACTCTTATAGTATTACAATAATTTTATAATACTCTTATAGTATTATAATACTCATGTAATACTCTTATAGTATTACAATAATTATACTCTTATAATACTCTTATAGTATTATAATACTCTTATAATACTCGTATAGTATTATAATACTCTTGTAATACTCTTATAGTATTACAATAATCTTATAATACTCTTATAGTATTATAATACTCATGTAATACTCTTATAGTATTACAATAATTATACTCTTATAATACTCTTATAGTATTATAATACTCTTATAATACTCTTATAGTATTATAATACTCTTATAATACTCTTATAGTATTATAATACTCTTGTAATACTCTTATAGTATTACAATAATTATACTCTTATAATACAATTATAGTTTTATAATACTCTTGTAATACTCTTATAGTATTATAATACTCTTATAATACTCTTATAGTATTATAATACTCTTGTAATACTCTTATAGTATTACAATTATCTTATAATACTCTTATAGTATTATAATACTCTTATAGTATTACAATAATTATACTCTTATAATACTCTTATAGTATTATAATACTCATGTAATACTCTTATAGTATTACAATAATTATACTCTTATAATACTCTTATAGTATTATAATACTCTTATAATACTCTTATAGTATTATAATACTCTTATAATACTCTTATAGTATTATAATACTCTTGTAATACTCTTATAGGGTGGTTGGGGTATTGTGGTATTAGGGTATTGTGGTATTGGGGGGTTATGGTATTGTGGTATTGGGAGATTGTGGTATTGGGGTATTGGGGTTTGGGGGTTATGGTATCGGGGACTGTGTTATTGGGGTACTGAGAGGTTGTGGTATAGGGGTATTGTGGTATTGGGGGATTGTGGTGTTGGGTGATTGTGGTATTGGGTGATTGGTGTATTTGGGTATTGGGGGGTTGAGTGGTTGTGGTATTGGGGGACTGTGGTATTGGGGGGTTGTGGTATTGGGGTATTGGGATATTTTTGTATTGGGTGTTGTGTTATTGGGGGGTTGGGGCTTGTGGTTTTGGGGATTGTGGGATTGTAGGATTGGAGGATTGTGGGATTGTGGGATTGGAGGATTGGAGGATTGGAGGTTTATAGGATTGTGGGATTGAGGATTGTGGGATTGTGGGATTGGATGATTGTGGTATTGGGTGATTGGTGTATTTAGGTATTGGGGGGTTGAGTGGTTGTGGTATTGGGGGACTGTGGTATTGGGGGGTTGTGGTATTGGGGTATTGGGATATTTTGGTATTGGGTGTTGTGTTATTGGGGGGTTGGGGTTTGTGGTTTTGGGGATTGTGGGATTATAGGATTGGAGGATTGTGGGATTGTGGGATTGGAGGATTGGAGGATTGGAGGTTTGTAGGATTGTGGGATTGAGGATTGTGGGATTGTGGGATTGGATGATTGTGGGATTGGAGGATTGGTGGATTGTGGGATTATGGGAATGGAGGATTGTGGGATTGTGAGATTTAAGGATTGTGGGATTGTAGGATTGGAGGATTGGAGGATTGTGGGATTGTGGGATTGGAGGATTGTGGGATTGTGGGATAGGAGGATTGTGAGATTATGGGATTAGAGTATTGTGGGATTGTGGGATTTTGGGATTTTGGGATTGTGGGATTGTTGGATTGTGGGATTATGGTATTGTTTGATTGTGGGATTGTGGGATTATGGTATTGTTTGATTGTGGGATTGTGGGATTGAGGGATTGAAGGATTATGGACTTGTGGGATTGTTGGAATGGAGTATTGGTGGATTGGGGGTAGAGGGATTGGGGAATTGGTGGGGTTAGACGATTGGGGTATTCGAGGAATGGGGGATTGGGTGGTTGTTGGATTGGAGGATTGGAGAATTGTTGGATTGGAGGATAATGGGATTGGAGGATTAGAGGATTATAGGATTGTAGGATTGGGTGATTATGGGATTGTGGAATTGGATGATTGAGGGAATGTGGGATTGGAGGGTTATGGGATTGTATGATTGTGGGATTTTGGGATTGGAGGATTGGAGGATTGTGGGATTGGAGGATTGTAGGATTTGGAGGATTGCGGGACCACGGGATTAGAGGATTGCGGGATTTTGGGATTGGAGGATTGTAGTATTTGGGGTTATGGTATTGGGGGGTTGTGGTATTGGGGGGTTGTTGTATTGTGGTATTGAGGGATTGTGGAGTTGTATTGTTCGGGTATTGGGGGAGTGTTGTATTGTGGTGTTTGGGTATTGAAGTATTGTATTATTGTGGTATTGTGGTATTGTGGTATTGTAGTATTGTGGTATTGTATTATTGTGGTATTGTGGTATTGGGGGAGTGTGGTATTCGGGGTATTGTGGTATTGGTGGAGTGTGGTATTGGGGGAGTGTGGTATTGGGGGAGTGTGGTATTGAGGGAGTGTGGTGTTGGGGAAGTGTGGTATTGGGGAAGTATGGAATTGGGGGATTGAAGGATTGTGGTATTGAGTTATTGAGTAAGTGAGGTATTAATGTATTGAGAGATTGTGGGATTCAATCATGCTCAATGCCTTGATTCCTCAATTCACCAATTACTCAATTCCTCGGGATTGGGGGGGTTGTGATATTGTTGTATTGTGTTATTGAGGGATTGAGGTATTGAGGTGTTGAGGTGTTGAGGTGTTGAGAGATTGTGGGATTCAATCATGCTCAATGCCTTAATTCCTTAATTCCACAATTCCTCAATCTCCCAATCTCCCAATATTCCAATATCCCAACCTCCCAATCTCCCAATCATTCATTCTCTCAATTCCTCACTTCCTCAATCCCTCATTTCCTCAATTCCACAATTCCACAATTCCACAATTCCCCAATTCCTCAATTCCTCAATTCCACATTCCTCCAATCCTCAATCCCCCCAATCCTACAATCCTCCAATTCTTCAATCCCATAATTCTCCAATCCTCCAATCCCATAATCCTCCAATCCTCCAATTCTCCAATTTTACAATCCTCCAATCCTCCAACCATCCAATTATCCACTCCCACAATCCTCAAATCCTCCAATCCCACAATCCTCAAATCCCACAATTCTCCAACCTCCCAATCCACCAATCCCCCATTTACTCCAATCCTCCAATCCCACAGTTCCACATCCTACAATCCTCCAATCCTACATTCCCGCAATCCTCCAATTCCGCAATCCCGCAATCTTCCAATCCTACAATCCTTCAATATCACAATTCTCCAATCCTCCAATCCCAAAATCCCACGATCATACAATCCCATAACCCTCCAATCCCACATTCCCTCAATCATCCAATTCCACAATCCCATAATCATCCAATCCTACAATCCTCTAATCCTCTAATCCTCCAATCCCATTATCCTCCAATCCAACAATTCTCCAATCCTCCAATCCAACAACCCCCCAATCCCCCATTCCTCGAATACCCCAATCGTCTAACCCCACCAATTCCCCAATCCCTCTACCCCCAATCCACCAATCCTCCATTCCAACAATCCCACAAGTCCATAATCCCTCAATCCCACAATCCCACAATCCCACAATCAAACAATACCATAATCCCACAATCCAACAATCCCACAATCCCACAATCCCAAAATCCCACAATCCCACAATCCCACAATACTCTAATCCCATAATATCACAATCCTCCTATCCCACAATCCCACAATCCTCCAATCCCACAATCCCACAATCCTCCAATCCTCCAATCCTACAATCCCACAATCCTTAAATCTCACAATCCCACAATCCTCCATTTCCATAATCCCACAATCCACCAATCCTCCAATCCCACAATCATCCAATCCAACAATCCCACAATCCTCAATCCCACAATCCTACAAACCTCCAATCCTCCAATCCCACAATCCCACAATCCTCCAATCCTACAATCCCACAATCCCCAAAACCACAAGCCCCAACCCCCCAATAAAACAACACCCAATACCAAAATATCCCAATACCCCAATACCACAACCCCCCAATACCACAGTCCCCCAATACCACAGTCCCCCATTACCACACCCACTCAACCTCCCAATACCCAAATACACCAATCACCCAATACCACAATCACCCAACACCACAATCCCCCAATACCACAATACCCCTATACCACAACCCCTCAGTACCCCAATAACACAGTTCCCGATACCATAACCCCCAAACCCCAATACCCCAATACCACAATCTCCCAATACCACAATACCATAACCCCCCAATACCACAATACCCCAATACCACAATACCCCAACCACGCAATACCCTAATCTCCCAATTCACCAATACCCTAATACTACAACCCCACAATCCTACAATCCTGCAATCCTACAATCCCATAATCATCCAATCCCACAATCCCATAATCCTCCAATCCCACAATCCTCCAATTCCATAATCCCACAATACACCAATCCCACAATCCTCCAATCCCACAATCCTATAATCCTCAAATCCCACAATTCCCCCATCCCATAACCCTCTAATACCACAATCCCAAATCCCACAATTCCACAATCCTCCAATCCCACAATCCCACAATCCCACAATCCCACAATCCTCCAAAATCCCATAATCCCACAATACTCTAATGCAGCAATCACACAATATCATAATCCCCCAATCCTCCAACCCCCCAACCACCCAATCCCCCAATCCACCAATCATCCAATCCTCCAATCCTTCAATCCTCCAATCCTCAATCCTCTCATCCTCCAATCCTCAAATCTTCCGAGCCCTCAAGACTACAAGCCCATACACCGAGAATGCCATAAGCCCAGACACTTACAAGCCCACAAGTTTACAAGCTCACTATATAGTATGTAGAGGGTGAATTTACTACTTATGGTATATCGTGAATACATTCGATATATCTTTGCAGTATGTTCATTTTCTCATACCACGATCCCAAGATCACACTAGCCCACAAGCCCTGATCTCGAATTCTAGAAATAGTATATTATTTGATATATATATAAAATAACATTCAAATTCAATTTAATATAATATAGCCATTTTTATTATTTTTTTTAATAATATTTAATCAATATAATCTGATATATATATATATATATATATATATGTGATGTAGTGTATTTTGTATGAGTGTGTGTTCAAATGAGTTTATATTAGATTGGCGGGCGGTGTGGTATTAAGGCAGGATGATTGCGAGAATGAATGTTACATAACATATATATAATGGCGCTTGGATATTGTCAGTGTTTGTTGAAATGTTTATGTATAACTGTCCCCCCACGTATTCCGTCACCACGTATTTCCCCCACCACGTATTCCGTCACCACGTATTTCCCCACCACGTATACCGTCACCACGTATTTCCCCCACCACGTATTCCGTCACCACGTATTTCCCCCACCACGTATCCCGATCTTCACCCTGCGACCACGACGACGACTGCGACCGACGAGCTGCTGCTGGGACGATACGACCTGCTTCTGGAGCGCTACCGACTCCAACCGTATTATTATTATTATTTATCTGGCACGCACCTTAACCAATTGTGAGCGTGACATCTGGAATTGTTCCAAGGTGAACTTTCTTTTTTGAGCTAGCGGTCGAAGCGAGCAGACGTATGCGAATAACCTGATATCGACAGTTACCACGAGGAAATTATAATAAATGAATGAAACGCGTATTTCTTTAGTAATTTAGATCGAAGTAAATTGATTAGTAGTAGATACGTAAACGCCACTATACTACATATATATATATATATATTCATATATACTTATATATTACATTTTACAGAATATAAATTAAGAATCTCCTGTGATTGTTTCGAAAAATGGAGTTTATTTTATAGTGATAGAAGGAGATGTAATACACCACTATTCATTATTTTCATCGTGTTTTTATCGTATCATTTATAATTTATATTTCTTTTATTTTATTAATATGTAATACTTTCTTTTGATTACTTTGTTATTATATTTAGTATTTAAATAAAATACTTCTAATTATAATTTACCTATATATTTTTGTTATTCTATATACAGCATCAATAATAATTAGACTATAACAGAAATAGTAAATTATGGTACAACATCAATAATAAAGTAGGGTACAGTAAAAAGAATAAATTAGGGCACAATATAATTAGTTATTTAGGGTACAACAGCAATAGTAAATTAGGGTCCAGCATAAATAGTAAATTAGCGTACAGTAACAATAATAATTAAGGGTACAGCATAAATATTAATTGGGGTACAGCATTAATAATAATTTAGGGTACATCAACGTTATTAATTAGGATACAGAAACAAGAATAATTTAGGGCATACAACATCAATAATAAATTAGGGTACAATATCAATAGTTAATTAGGGTACAACATCAATAATAAATAAGGGTACAGAAGGCTTAAATTTGCTAGGATACACCTTTTTAGGGTACAAGTATTCATATTTAGCATGATGGACCCTAATTAGGGTATATCTGGTTAATAGTTCCTATCCATTTGACTGATATTCTAAATCCTAGACAATTTATTTCATTTATGAATATCCTACATTTCCCAGTACTTAACTGAAACCCAGCTTCTTCCAAACTCATCATTACAACTTCAATGTGTCCTAAATGTTCCTCCCATGTCTTAGAATAAACTAATATATCATCCAAATAACATACTATTAATGTATACATCTCTGATCTAAATAAGTTTGATATCACTCTCTGAAATGTAGTTGGAGTTTAGTTAACCTAAATGACATTCTAATAAACTCGTATTTATAAGTTAATTTGTCTATACTTTCCTTGAAAATTCTATTTTTACACCCTATATAAACTTTTACAAACTCCTCATTATAATATTAACACTATTTATTCCATATTATACCCTAAGTCCTATATTAATTCCCCTACCCAATCCAATACTCGATATAACCCTATAAGTCTGTAAAGTATTCATACTTATTACAAATAATCCCTCAATTTTAGTTACTATGAATCCTACCTTCTCACTCTTCTTACCCATAATATAATATCTGTTATTACTTGTCCAATAGTGTAATTTGCTGTTTTTAAATCAAATTTTTGGTTTACGGGTATTACTCTCAAGTCTACAGACCTTACCATCACCTCTGATATCACTGAAACCTGACTATCTGAATTTATTAAACATGCCAATACCCTACGATTTATTACTACCTTTTCCCTAGGACATCTCCCTATTAACATACTATTATTATCTATTTCCCTTGTACCCCCCCTTACTTTCCTGGCATTCCCCCTTTTCCAAATTGCCTGATCTACTGGAAAGGTTGGTGGTTTAAAGTATTATTCCTACATCATCTACTAGTATGACCCTCCATTCTACATGTAAATCATCTAATTCTGTATGTCCACTTACATCTTAATCTCCTTCCAACACAGTAGATATCCTATCTAATTTTCGTATTCATTCCTTCTACAGACTACGCTTATTCCCTCGTTTATAGCATATATTATATCACTTATAGCATATACTACCCTCCTTTACATTACTCATCGATTCAAATTCCTTCGCCATTGTGCGTATTTCAGCAATACTTTTCCCTTAAAAATTAAAAACAAATTTAAAAATTGAAATCTAGTTGTAAAATGTAATCACGAACGAACACTACATTGCTTCAAACGCAATTTAAACATCTAAACTAATATATTTAATAGGCCAATGTTCACTAATAAAGTGGTGTTTACTGCGACTATGTATACTTCCAATAATACACCTAATCTACGCGGCGGTTAGACTACAGCGAGAGCTCGAGTTAGGGTACCGAGTATATACCCCACAGCGTACCTCAATTAGGGTACCATATAAATAGGGGTACCTATACAAATAGATGCAGTGCCCCACCTATAATAACATCACATGAATCAAATATGTACCCTAATATTGTTAGGGTACATTATATGTTTTACATTAATATTGTCAATTAGTATACCCTAATTTATAAAATAATATAGTATCAGTATACATTCTTATCTGGATTATACTTTAATTTATAAAATTAATATTAAGTTTATTATATTATAACATATAATAATAATGAAAATATAAATTATTAATATATTTATAATTGTTAATATTGTCTATATCATGGTATATATATTATGTTTAATGAAATATTAAAAATTAAATAATTTATATAACGAATAACAATCAATAATACAATAAAATATATACTTTATATAATGGCCTGCTCGGTTTTCATGTTTATTCTAGAAACACACACATACACAAACAAACATACATAACCTACACACATATACTCAGTCTCTATACATAAAGCATCGATTCAGTCTCAGTCTAGGTTACCTAAAGCATGGATTCAGTCTCAGTATCAATACCTAAATCATCGATGCAGGCTCAATATCAAACTCATCGTTTAAGTCATATAATGGGTTACATAAACCGTCGAAGAATTCTCAGACTCCATAAAATGCATTAACTCATGCTTATTAAAGGCATTATTTAAGTTTTATTCTCAGTTTTCATAAGATTAATATAGTTACCAGAATCATTGTTTTGTATATAAAACGAAAATAATTTGATACACAATAAAAACTATCAGATAAATAACACAATTTCGGAGTATCAATTGATAAGATTCTTAATATGTTCATAAACGCAAAAGTAAAATCAGCCAACTATCAATTGCACAATATTAGAATTATAAGAAAAACAATAACTAATAATACATGTACATTTCTAATTCAAAGCTTAGTTATATCTATATAGTTACAATAAGTAAGTTGTAACATACTTTTAATTAATTTACCTGCTTATCAGTTAATGCCATTAAATAAAATAATTCGATCGTCAATGCGCGTATTATATAAATTACCACAAAAATCAATATACGATATACGATACGATCAGTATAAATGAACTTATGTTACAACAACACCTACATTGGTATACTAAATTAAAAAATATAAATATATATTCATATAATATTTTGTCCTACTACTACTTCATTTAACTACTACTACTACTACTACTACTACTACTACTACTACTACTACTACTACTACTACTACTACTACTACTACTACTACTACTACTACTACTACTACTACTACTACTACTACTACTACTACTACTACTACTACTACTACCTATATGGTATTAATTGATAGATTGCGGGTCATTATCTGATAGGGTTTGGGTTTGGGTTTTGTATAATGAAATATGTGTATAATGAAAATTTTGTATAATGGGTTAGAATAATATAATGTTTTCAGAAAAACTACTTTAGTTCTATTGTTGATGACTTTACACATCTTGTACGTAGCTTTCAGAGGCTTAAAGTTGCCCCTTGTCTCTACAGAGAGAATGTTTTCAGAAAAACTACTTTAGTTCTATTGTTGATGACTTTACACATCTTGTACGTGGCTATCAGAGGCTTAAAGTTGCCCCTTATCTCTACAGAGAGAATGTTTTCAGAAAATCTACTTTATTCTTATTGTTTAAAACTTTACACATCTTGTACTTAGCTTTCAATATTAAAAATTGGAATGTTCGGAATCTATTTAATTTAGAAAATTAAATTTATTTGTAATATATACCTAGCATTGCTTTATCCAGAGATTTTATCATGATATTTTGTATGTATCCCTTCAAAATCATGTTTCTTATATTAATTCCAGCCTAGTATCGAAATATCAGAGTCACAGTCTTCTTCATGTCTTGTACTTCATATACCTGAGTTATTTTCTTCATAATTTTTCTATATAATAAACAATCTAAAATTGTCATCAAAATTGGATGTGGTCAAATTAACGATACGATTTTATATTTGTATAATAAACAAAAGATGACTAATTGTTAACAAGTCTATATTAATCAATAATGATAAAGTGATAACCTGTCGTCCATACTGACCTTACTATAATACCTACAGCTAGATCCTCCACCACTAGTAGATTGAGAGTTTCTGCTCGGGAAGCTTGTAGCAACAGTTTGACTCGTTTCGATGAATATCATTCGAGTAGTACGCTGATCTAGGGAAGAACCACACTTCTACCTGTGGCACTCGGACCTTATTACAGGTACATCTCCACAGATCACATGTCTTACATTATGATATATTTTTTAACATTATTTAAATATTATGACAACGTGCATATATATATATATATATATATATATATATATATATATATATACTATACGTATATCTTAATATATCTATTTTCAATATATAATAATTACTATTATACGTAATATGTATATATAAAAATATCTGGAAAATATCTGTAATCATATAATATGATAATCATAGGAATATATATTCTTGTTTTGTGTTAAATTTATCATATTACTATAATATTATACATACATTTATATACGTATATCTTAATATATCTATTTTCAATATATAATAATTACTATTATATGTAATATGTATATATAAAAATATCTGGAATCATATTCCATTTTTTTGTTAAATTTATCATATTACTATAATAGTATACATCCATCTATATTTATATATGTATACCTTAATATATCTATTTTCAATAAATAACAATTACTATTATACGTAATTTGTGTATATAAATCATATAGCACATATAAAGCATATATAAAAATATCTGGAAAATATCTGGAATCTTTTAAAAATATCTGGAAACTAGTAACTCCCTAGAATGCGCATGTCATACGAAATTTATAGATAAAACAAATATTTTCCGAGAGTGTTTAAAATTTGTCATTAACTTTTTTTCAGTTTTTAATACAAAAACGACTGTATTTACTCCCACTACAACGGGTATTTACTTTTCTTTAAACTTTTGAAACATCGAATGTTTCCAAAGAACCCAACCATTGAACCATTCAATTAAATTAATAATTAATTCATACACAAATTTATAAAAAATGGGGATCCCCATTTTTTAGATTCAAATCTCGATTTTCGCCTAATTTATTTGGTTTAGTTTCTCTGTTTTTTTTACATAGATTTGTATTTTACTAGTAATTTACTAGGTAATATATAAATATATAGTTGTTAGCTGCATTCATAGATTTAGAGTACCATATACTGGTACTCTATATCTATGGCTGCATTACATCCACAGACTTTGAGGGGGTCCCCTCTCAAAGTCTGTGATTACATCCCGAAGTGAGTCTATAAAATAGATGTTTAAATTTTCATAATAGCCACGCCCACAATTTCGATAGATGTACATAAATCTGGTGCAAACCATATATAATAGAAATGATTAATAAATATTTCTATTCACTATTATTTATTAATAATTCTTCAATCTAACAATAAACTTATTATTCATATAATATTATAGATGTACTATTCTCTCATATTTAGTTGGGATCTACTTGAATGACTAGAATCAAAGGATCATCTAATGAAAGACTAAGGCTGCAGTTCTAC
The DNA here is from genome assembly GCA_964019155.1 of Osedax fenrisi. Classification (NCBI taxonomy): domain Eukaryota; kingdom Metazoa; phylum Annelida; class Polychaeta; order Sabellida; family Siboglinidae; genus Osedax; species Osedax fenrisi. The sequence goes on from OZ025245.1 coordinate 7,741,237, forward strand.
ATAAGTAGAATCATGCTGTGAGGCGCGTATCTCCTATCTATTACATTATACATTTTTTACAAAGTGTTTTTGCGAAGTTAAATTGTATAATGTAAAATAATGAGAGGCGCTTCTCAACCTGATTCTACTTTTGTATAACCGCAGCCTTATAATGCATCATAATGTTTTAATAACTTATTTACATACATATATAAATCAAAGATTTTTCTAAAGAACAATATTGTTAATACAATTAAATATTGTTAATATTATATATATAACACCTACGCAAAAGCATGTATTTCGATTTCATACACATGAACAACACCACCTAATAGTTTGATATTAAGATAATGATGTGTTGTTTTAAACGGCCTGTTTATAATTTAAATTCATATAAAACTATACATTTATAAAATGTAAAATAATATACTTTCAATTATTATTTGTATGATGAAAACTAGGCGTTCGTTGCTAATATATAAAAATATATAAATCAATGGTATATTGTGGTTTAAAATACTATACATATCTATTTGGCGAGTAAAAAACAATTTATAAATATATATATGCAATATTGTACGTCATATTATAGAAAAATAAAAAAAATTTGTGTATAAAAACGTGACAAACCTATATCTATTTCAGTTGTTCGATACTACTAGCAATGTTTTGCGAAGCCAAGATATTTCACTTGTGACACAAATTTAAATGCTTAATGGTTTGAAATATTGGTGGCAATATTATCGTTTTAAATAATTTCAATAGTGTATTATTACATAATAATTGAAAATGTTACAAAATATATATAATTTAACATTGAAAATTTAATCTGTCGAATTATCATATTTCTCGAATATGGCTGTATATTTTAAGAAAAATAGTTCTAATTGTAAAATAATTTTATATTCTTAAAACAAGCACTATAAATTATATGTTTATTATATTCAAAAAAGTACATAACTTCATTTATAATAGTGATATATAGTGATCTATTTATAATTTATATGTAAATAAATATAAACTAAAAATAGTTTGCAGTACATATTTTTATTAATTTCACAAATTCATTATATCATTCCTTCGGAAAATCTTTGCTACTAGTAGCTCCTAGTGGATAACTATTAATTACGTTGCGTAGATATATCCCTATAGGGAGTGTTAAATCTTTGCTTTACAAAATATTTGTGTATATTATAATTATATAATTATATTCATAATCGATGTACGACATATATTATACGTATCATTGGCTCCTCGTCAAATCTACACATCATATATTTGCATGGACAAATGATATTTTTATGAATTTCAATGTCAAAATAATATATATCTAATATCGAATAATGATGGTATTATAAATAAGTTATGGTGAAGTCATTTTATAAAATTATAGTCCGAGTATGTCAATGTTTACTGGAAAGATAAAATATAAATGAAATGTTGGATGATATTAACAATTGATTCGATTATCTACTGGAAAATTGTGGTGCAAACCCTACACTGTTCATTACAATATATATATATATATATAAATTAGTATTTTAAATTTAATTAATAATATAATTAGTAATTAATTAAATATTTAACAATTTAACATTTTATAGAATTTATAAATAAAACTTTAATTTACGGCTTTTTCTTTTGTTTAATTATTATAATTTACATGTTATAAATGTATATATTCAAATACATAATGTTTTCTTTATCATCTGGAGAATTGCGAACCTACAAATCTCATAATTCTGTGATAGAGAACCCTAATATAATTACCAACATTATTTAATGTAAATGTTTCATAGCATATCAAATATAAACTATAAGTTATATTCTATAATATACATAAGATTATATTCTATAATAAGCAAGCATAATATATTCTCTATAATATATTATTTACTGTATGTAATACATTTTGTATAATAATGTTGTTGTTTTTAAGAATTGCATCAGACGATGTATCTTAATTCCACATTTACATATTAATAGTATGGTATATAGTTTATTATAACATATCATTTAATTTTAATATGTATATATATATAGAGATTGATTCGTAGCAACTGAAAAATGTGTCTAAGATATATAATTATTCTTACGTGTATTTACATAGGTACAAAAGTAAATAGGAAGGTGTAGATAGGAATGTAACCGAGTGTGTTAAGTCTTTGCGCGATGAATCATCATTGATGAATCACCTTCGATTTATAGTATGATTATTGTAGTATACAATTCTATATATATATATTAATATTATATATCGTATACTATATATATATATATTAAATAAAATATCGCAGAATTTTCGTCGATATTGATTGTCTCATCTGAACGGTTTGTTTTGGAATTCAGATTGTCGTCGAATACCTCCGGATATATCTCCTGCGCATACACGATTGCTGGATACGTTTATTGCGAGATATTAGATAATTGTTTGGTGACGAGTCTGTAGTAGGATCCCCTCATTTCTAGTAGTTCTTTATGCGTGCCTATCGAGTGAGAACGGCGTAAGTTCGCTTAGATTGTACGAGCTTATAATAATATCTATAATATTGTAGTGAATTACGATATAATATATATATAATTAAATAGTAATTATAAAATATATCTATACATATAAAAGAAAGTTCGTTTAAATATTTATTTATTTATTTATTTATTTATATGCGTTCTATGTTTAAGGGTAAAGAAAACGGCTGGACGGATTTACAAAATTTAAATTGCAACTAATTCTCTAAGTCAATAGTATATATATATATATATATAAAAGTATGCATTTATACAATATTACTTAATACATTAATATAAACGGTTAAACTATATATATATATATATATATAGCCGAGCATATTTATCACACTTGTAATTAGGGTGTTCGCGCATCCGTAAAATGCTTGCTGTATCAAAGTTTTGCTGTGTGAAACTTTCTTTTCGAAAGTTTGTACATGATAAAATACAAATTTCCTATATTTTACATACGTGCAGCAACAAAAGAGTTCTATTTTTAAAACATGTTCTATTTATCTCGTGCGAAACCAGTTTTTATATCACAAGTATTTTACGGATCGTGTGTGAACACTCAAATATGATGAATAGTGTAAACCGGACAATGGTGGGGATAACGTTTTTAACTAAGGTTGCGGTTATAACTGCCTGTGCGGCTCAGTTGGCTAAGGCGTCAGACACACAAGCAGTAGGACACGGGTACGAGCCTCGTCCGGACCATTAATTAATTTTATAATAATAAAATATTATTTATAAATGATCTTATATAATTGTGTATAAATAAATGATCGGCTTTCGTTAAAACCATGGATGCCTTAACATGAGAGCGGATTAGAAGGGACATTAGAGCCATACCAAATAACAATAAAAATAACAATATTAATTTTCAATTGCTTGTGTTGCCTTTCCTTTACATTAAAAATTTTAAGTAAGAAATTAAATTTTGTAATGTAAATCATAGCAGCCTAATTCTACTTTATAGAACCTTACCCTAGCGATATACACTTTAATATTGTATAGGATTGATAGTGTATTGTAGAAGTATCCTCTGGGTCAGATGTTCAGAGAAAATAAACTGTCCTAGGACAATCCTTGTCTATCTCCGTAATGTTAAATATTATGCTAAGATAAGATTAGGATAATTTTTTTTCTAATAACAACCGTCCCCTGGTATACTATAGTATATATGTGGTACTATATAGTATATAGTGTACTATAGTTGTATATTGTCGTGTTCGCTGAGAGAAATTAATTATTAATACGTTCAAACAATGTTTTAATGAATTTGGTAATATTTACATACATACTCATGAGTAGAGAAACACGAGTACACACACACACACACACACACACACACACACCCACATTAACAGACATACATATGTAGGTGCTCACAAATATACGAATACACACACTCGCTTACTTAAGACCGCATATCCACATTGCGTTCGCTTTATAATGTTATTATTGTTACTATTATTGTTACTATTATTGATATTATTTGTAACACTCCCGAATGGGTAAAATATAATGATACGAATGAATAATCGCTTACATACATAAACACCCATACGAACACCACCACACTAAATGTACTTTAATACACTCTTTAATAACACTTTTAAAACAATTAATTTGTATTATTATTATTTTATGTTTATTTTTATTATGTATGTCGTCATAACTTTACTATCTAATCACACTTCTGAACAATTCATTTAAAATTTGATTTTTGTGATTAAATAAACTATATACTACTACTACTACCACTACCACTACCACTACTACTACTACTACTACTACTACTAAGCAACCTTTCTCGATGATTTGCCCCCTCTTGCCCAGTACGAGGATGACGTGGGCGTCCTTAATGGTGGACAGCCGATGAGCTATCACGATGCATGTCCTTCCACTTTGGGCTATGTCCAATGCGTCTTGAACAACCTACACAAGCGAGATGAGAGAGTGGGGCGGGGTTAAGGTGCGGGTTATGATCAACCAAAGCGTTAATTTGTAGAAGATTGGAGATCTAATCTTGTAATAGTTATGAATATATTTAGAATATTGCAAACAAATATTTGATACATATAAGTACTATATATAATATATATTCTAGATATATATAGTAAACTTTTCATTGTATATACTAACTATCTATATATAAATATATATACTAAACTTATATAGTAAAATTTGCATTGTATGAAAAGTTAATATTATTACTTTCTAATAATTCCACGCATATTAAGCTAATCCCAAATTATATTCACCTTGATACGCTATCTACCGTAACCTATAGCTTGTAACATTATCATCTAGGCACTACCATAATCTTTATTAATTTGTCGATAGTGCTAAGGTATGTGTAAGACAAACCAAGTCCACATTAACGTATGTATGAAGTAATAGCTTGCGTTATGATTACTTTATATGTAAAATATATGTAAACTATATGCTGTTTAACTAAAGGAGAACAATAGAAAGGATGTAAATCTTATTTTGAAGCTCTTTAGAAGGAAAAAGATATTGAATACTTTTTGTTATTCATCTATTATATCAATATAACAACAAACTTCTAATAATTATCATTATTATTATACACACACACACATATATATATATTACTATGTTAGTTAATAGTATATATGAAGTTTGAACAAGTAGTATACCGTAGATATCCACCCGGTTAACACAAAGACACCACTACCACCACAACTACAACTATCAGCACACATATATCCACAAACTGCCTGTGTGGCTCAGTGGCTAAGGCGTCAGATACACAAGCAGTAGGACACGGGTTCGACTCTCGTCCGGACCATTAATTAATTTTATAAAATGGGTCTTACAATATTATTTAGAAGTGATCTTATATAATTGTGTATAAATAAATGATCGGCTCTCGTTAAAACCATGAATGCCTTAACATGAGAGCGGCTTCGAAGGGACATTAGAGCCATATATGGTTATAAGTGAAAACTTCGTCTAAGTTCCTGGATGGAATGAAAGGACTCCACCAAATAACAATAACTATAACAATAACACGTGTTTACCTTCTCACTCTCCGTGTCCAGAGCGCTGGTTGCTTCATCCAACAGCAGTATCTTAGGGTTCTTGATCAGCGATCGAGCGATGGCAATACGCTGTTTCTGTCCTCCTGACATCTGGACTCCTTTGTCTCCTACGTTAGTTTGGTAACCCTGGTGGTGGGGGTGAGCGGTTGAGCATTTAGATAGGGGTAGGGGGTGTAATGGGTGTTCGTAAGTATTAGGACCCCTTTGTCTCCTATGTTAGTTTGGTAACCCTGGTGGTGGGGGTGAGCGGTTAAAGAGAGGTGACGAGGGGTGTAATGGGTGTTCGTAAGTATTAGGACTCCTTTGCCTCCTACGTTAGTTTGGTAACCCTGGTGGTGGGGGTGAGCGATTAAAGATAGGGGTAGGGGTGTAATGGGTGTTCGTAAGTATTAGGACATATTTGTCACAAAAGTTAGTTTGGTAACCCTGGTGTGGGGGTGAGCGATTGAGGATTTAGATAGGGGTAGGGGGTGTAATGGGTGTTCGTAAGTATTAGGACATATTTGTCACAAAAGTTAGTTTGGTAACCCTGGTGGTGGGGGTGAGCGGTTAAAGAGAGGCGACGAGGGGTGTAGTGGTTATACGTAAGTATATAATATGTGCATATTCGCGTATAATATTCATATATCTTATGTTCGGCGTGCATAAACCAAGGCGTTTTTTTATTAATCGTAAACCCAATGTTAATTTTGTACTAATTAGTTTTGGGTATCAATTCATGCATCTATTTTTTTCTATCTTCATTATTTTTGTGTATTTTTTTTTTTTTTGTTTACCTAATAAACTATATATTATTATTATAAGGATATATTTGTATTCCACATTTGTATAATAAGTTATGATTCATAACCCAATGGGATGGGGGATGAAGGGTGTGTAGGGGTTACATATCCCACATTGCATCCCTCATTTATATCGTTACACTACAGGGCAGATATTGACGGGTTATAGGGGTTGGTATAGGGGTTTGAATAATTAACGGGGCACCTTCACCTTCTTAGTTTGTATCGCTTTGTTGATAACCCTAAGGGGTTGGGGGGCTTAGAGGTTTTACATAATAATTAGGGTGGTCGACACCTATATTAATATCGTTGACCCCGTGACCTATGATGCATGCACTAGACAAGTGTAGAGTTAGGCTCGTGTCATGAGGTGTGGCTATGTATGATAAGTTACTACGTATGAAATCGTTAGCAAATATTTAAACTTTATATTTTCGTTTATAATCGACACCCGCGTGTATAGCATAGTTTGGGGCGTGTAGAATATACGCCCGATATTGTCACTATAGGTGGCGCTGGTGGTGGTGGTGGTGGGTGTATGGCTCGCTAATTATGCTTTACGTAGTAATTAAATGGAAGTTAGCGTTTTAAATATATCGATATCGCTATATCGGCTGGTGATCAATAACCGATCAGTATTAAACGAATCTTTTAACGATTCGATATATAATAATAATATACATTATAGGGAGTGTGTTTTTTTATTTACGAATGCGAAAAACTCATCTCGTTAGGTCACTCTAGCGATGTTAAGCGACGTCATAATGTACGGTATATCATATAGCCCGATGGAATCATCATATAGAACGTGTTCGCTACGATGTAACAATAGGTGGCGCTGCTGGTAGAACGTGTTCGCTACGATGTTGTCACTATAGGTGGCGCTACTGCTGGTGGGCGTCGGCTAACCTCCGGGAAGTTCTGTATGAAGTCGTGAGCGTTGGCCGCCCTCGCTGCTTTTATTACTTCGTCCATCGTTACCTAGGGGGTGTGCACGTAGGTTTAGCTCCGGTAAGTCTATGTTTGTTCTATCTACTTGTTGTGCTTATATTAATACTATTTATATATATATATATAAAGATTCCGGGTAGAACTAGATAAGCTTTGCTTTTTTTCTACCCAATAGTTCGCTATACCTTCTGAGTTATATATAAATTACTGTTAAATGTTGTCAACTTTAGCGGTAAACTAGAGTTTATATAAAACACACAATTATATAATATAAAAATATATATATTAATATTGTTAAAAGATATTTTAAAGTTTAATTTCTATACTTCGAAAAGTGTTTCAGTATACATTTCTAAACGTCGATATTCATTAAACAAATATTATAAATTTTTTCAAATTTATCGAATCGAAAAGTACCTTTATTAAAGATAAATTTTATATTCGAAATTCGCGCCATAGAATATCGTCGTCCATATACGCTTTTTTTTACACTTTAGAGAATTGTTGTTACTATTATTCAAGTGTATAAATAAACTTTATTATTATTATTTATTATTACGCGAAAGTATAAACACGAGTATAATACAGTGTACGAGTCACAATGCTACTACTAAACCTCTCTTGAGTTATCCCCGTAAGCGATATTTTCGGCTATGGAGCAGCCGAACAGGGTGGGTTCCTGAGACACGAGTCCTATCTGCGACCTCAGCCATAAGATGTTGTACGAGCTCAGATCTACGTTGTCAAGGTACTGCGAGAGAGGAGGAGGGAGGTGGTGTTACATTATGTTTACTTTGATTAATGTACACGTGTGTGTGTTTTTGATTAGTATATATATCTTTAATTAATATATATATATATATATATAAATACATTAATATTATAATAAATAATTTCAGTTCAAAGTAATTATGTTGTTTAATTTTTTAAATCTGTAATTTCTCAAAACTACAACTACTGTGGTAATAAAAAAAAGTGAATACTTTTATAAATATATAAAAATCATATATATATATATATATATATATATATATATATATATATAGATAGATTAATATATAATTTATTGAGTGTTACAAAAACACACAAAATTACATGAAATAATAACTAATAATAAGTAATAAATGATAAAAAAGAATGATGGTTTACACATGCCATAATATATAGTCGTATCGATAAGCGTACAGTTGCTATAATTACACTTACAATTATACTAGCGCAAACTAAATAAATATAATACGGTATCACATATACGCGCGTGTAGTAAAGTAGTAACAATATTGCCGGAGAGAGGATCGTAGAATCTCTCAAGAAGTTGAATGGTGGTAGACTTTCCGCACCCGCTGGACCCTACGAGAGCTATTTTAGACCCCGCTTCTATGTTGAAGGACAGATCCTTCAGCACGTTCACCTAGAGTGGGCGGGCAGGAGAGGTGAATGACGTCGTCATTGCGTAATAGTTAGTGCTTAACGGGTATTATGTAATATTAATAGCATAAGAGTTATAGCTATTAATATGAATAAATGAATGAATTATTTTTTTATATACTATAAATAATTAATACACATGGAATATGTATACAATATAATATAGTTATATAATAAGTAAAAAAGGGAACCCTTTATTGGCAAGATGCTTTCGAGAAAGGGCAAATAAAATATATAGAAATAAAAGAACAAACGCAAAAGAAATATGATAGTAAAATAACTATAATAATTTATAATAACTATGAAAAAATTAAATTAAATAGTGAATCAAATAGTTCCAATCTCATGTGCGGTATAATATGAATATATCTATGGCTGTGTAAATCTATAGCTAATAGATATTATTTAATATTTATAGTAATAGCTATTATGTAATAGGTATAGCATAATAGTTATTATATAGTATAGTTATAGTACTATTTATTGTGTACTTATGTGTAATATTAATAGGGTACTATTTATTAGGTAAGAGTTATTGCATATTAGTTAATGAGTAAGAGCTATAGGGTCATAGTTATAGGGTCATAGTTAATGAGTAATAGTTATTATGTAATAGATATAGCGTCACAGTTATTGCATAATATGCAATAGAACAGCGCGGTGTGTGTTACCTGAGGTCTGTTCGGGTAATTAAACTTCACGTTCTTGAATGAAATGTCTCCTTTCAGATTGTCCTGCAATAGAGGTTGACAGTGGATAATAATGCTTATTAGTGGATGTTCTAATATCAATGGGCGATATTAGAAAAGACTCCGCTATATTTCGAGTATATAGAAGATTTGATATTTGTAGATGTTAGTAGATTTTATTGGATTTAGTGTATCTCTATGAAGAATTACTATAATAATTAAGGTTAATAGTGAATTAATCTGGTTCAGGTTGTAACTAATTCTATTAATATTTATAATAACATATTAATTATGATTATTTAATTTGAATTAATCTAGGTAAATCGCAATATTATATTTAGTTGAGAGATTATTTCGTCAGCTCCCTATATCCTACATAATTAACTTATTTACAGTTGAATTCTGGTTTATTTTACTCCGAAATAAACACGATATACGAGTATCAATCATTGATCTGAAAAAAATTAATTATATTTATTGAATTATAAAAAATTTTGAAAAAATTGCTCAATATGTAATATTATCATACCATTCAATGGTAACATAAAATTTTCCAAATACTCCTAATTGGACACTAATTAAACCCTAATTAAACCTTATACCATCCTTACTATATTACTCGGAATAAACTTTTCATGTAACATCGCTTAATGATCACTCTAGTTATTTAAATTTTAATATAACGATCAAACTTTGAAATATTATTGTTAAACCTAAATCTGTACAATATTTGCATATGTGTTACCATCTTATTTTTTAAATCTATAATATTTATAATGATTTTATATATAAATAATAAATTCTATATCTATAATTTACACTGGAAATTGATCTAGAAATTCGATATTATATAATTAGATATTAATTTACGCAAACATATATTAGCAACTTATAAAATTTATAAACATAAATAAAAATATAATGCAAATAGAAGTATGAAATAAGTAACCTTTCCGATGTTTATATGTAAAAGATAGGGAATAAATAGGTCTAAGAAAAATATTATTTTGAACACGATCCTAAATTAATAATTTGTATAACATTCAAATCTAAAAGAAGAGCTACTTTATTTACATTATAAATTATTATGTTGAAGATAATTAATTATATTTTAATATTGAAATACAATAAATTTCATGATAAAAAATGAAAACGAATGTTACGCCATGTAATAATAATGATTGTAGTGTATTAACTTTCAAACACACACGCACACACACCCCCTCACACACACACACACACACACACACACACTAACACTAATCACTCCTTTCTTGACTCGTTCGTCTTCCGCATCGCTGATTATCACAGGTTTACGATCCAGCAGAGCGTATACCCTCGCAGCAGCAGCTTTAGCCTGTGTTACGTGTGTGTGTAATATTGATATATGTATATATAGATTTATAAGTTTTTTAGTTTTATTTTAAAGCCTCTTAGAAGAAATAAGAGCTAGAATTTTGTTATCATATTTATTTTATTATAAATTATAAAAAATTTCTAATAATAGTAATTATTATTATTATATATATATATATATATATATATATATATATATATATATGTTTGAAATAAATGGATAACAAGTTTATAGTGGTGCTGTTATTAGCGATAAATATGGAATCGTAAAATGATCATTAATAAACGAGATGAAATAAAACGACCCAAAATCTTAAGCATGACTAACAAAATATTCACACATACACACACACACACACATACACACATACACACACCACACCGATTACCCATTGCATCAAATACGAAAGGAGAAAATTCAGCTCCGCGATCAACAATATATGGAATAAACTACCCTCGCAACTTAGAAATAAAAATATATCAATTAATATCTTTAAAAAGAAATTAAAAAAATTTCTTATCGCCCAACATTGATGTTCGTTTATTCGTAATATTATCGTGCAAATTATATATATGTATAATATTATATATGTATACATTCGCTATTTTTATCTATATGTGATATATATTGTTAGATCCACATTATAGAATTATAATTATTTATGATGTTCTTAAATAAATACTTCAACAACAACAACGACAACACACACACACACACACACACACACACACACACACGCATACACACACGCACCACACACACACATACACACATAAGTGTCGCGTACCGACCTTCCCGTAGTCAGGGGTGAAACTGCTAGTCTGTCCTACAGACATCGCTCCGAACGCTATGGCTCCGAATACCCTGTAACACGTGCGTCGATGTTATTAATGCATGAGTTAATGCATGAGTTAATGCATGAGATAATGCATGAGTTAATGCATGAGTTAATGCATGAGATAATGCATGAACGAATATATATATATATATATATCTGATTGAGATGAAGATTGACAAGATCGTCCTAGAAATTAAGCAAGTAAGTAAGCAATATATATATATATGAATTAATATATGAATGAATTAGTGAATCAGTGAATGAATGGATAGATGCATACATGAATGATTTAATTAAGAGCAGGTGAAACATATGATTATTTCACGGTGATAATAAGACAACATTTGTTACATTATACAAAATTATGATATATTCTGAAATAAATATGAAAATGACTACATTTTAGTTATGTATTATTAAATATATTTAGATTTATAAATATATTAAGTTATACAATTATATTATAATTATAAGATGATGAGAATGAGACCTAGAAAGTACTGATTTTAAAATAATTTTAATATAATAATATTTCCAGTAATTTGTTAGTAATTTGCAGTTACTAAGTTTTATTTTTAGGTCATACCTATTATATATGAAGAGATAATTAGTATGATTAAGTTCTGAAAGTTATATATAAACATATTAAGTAGATAAAAAGTTATGGACTTTCAAAGATTAAGTTTTTAAAAAAAAATAGCAGTAATATCAGTTTTAAAAAAAAAATTATAAATATTATACTATAATTTTAATGTATAATACGCTTGTATTTATAAATGCTTATTTTATAGTAACTTGTATACATCAAGCCATATATCCTTTTAAAGATAATATAATTTTATATAATATCATTTTTAATAAAAATATATTTAATTCAAATGTCATATATTTCGCCTGACTATAATATATTAAAGAATCAAATTCAATCATAAAAAAAAATGATAAATTATTTCAAAGGCCTCACATGGCCTTAATACATCAATGAACTCATGACCCTTAATGAATAGATACATGCATGAATATGATTATATTTTAATATGCATTCAAATATGAACATAAACAACTCGAAAGTGCATGTAAACAAAACATATAAACATAGTATATAAATAAATACTTGTGAATTAACGTAAAATAACGAAGTAATAATAATAATAAGTTATAAGGTACCATCAATATCAGACTAAGAATGGAACACTTAACTAATAACATGATCTGAAAAACTGTGTGGATAGAGGAAGGTAGAAGATTATAATGGTACCCTAAAGTAGGGCCTATATATTTAAGTTCGTTCTTTAAGAAAGTATTATGTCATCGATATAATTAAATACACTACTATTATGTTATACTATTACATAATAAGTATACAAGCTAATTTATGAGCTATTATAGGGCCTAGAATGTAGGCGAGTGATGGTAAGTAATCTATTAAGGCATAATTAGATTATAATATACATCAGACTGGCGAACTATCACGTTGTATATGTATTGATGTGATGGCAATGCAATAGATAGTATAAGTAGATAATGAAAAACTTAGTTATTAACTACTTCGAGTTCTTAAGTATTAGTATAAGTCTATTACTACTAGTATGACAACATCTTCTATTGCTACCAGTATGCTTACAGCTATTGTTACTGACTTGAAGAGATCGCTGAACTGAAGTCCGTCGTTCTCCATCAGCCAGCCTCCGAAGTAGAATCCCACCGAGTAGATGAGGTACATGATCGCCTGCGAGAAGCTGAACGCTAGTCCGACCACGTGGGCTTTACGTAGCGATTTACTGTGGGGGGGGGTGGGGTTGGGGTGAGAGGGGTGGACGGGGGGCGGGGTTGTTACGGGGAAGGGGATAGAGGAGGAGGAGGGGCGAGGAAAGGATGATGGGAGAGTTATTATAGATATTATATACGTACTGGTTGTATCTATATATATATATATATATATATATATATATACATTTCACTGGTTCTTCAGTGTAACACTTAGTATAATATTAATAAAATTTAAAAAGGTCTGGACATCTTATAATAATATTTATTGGACGTTACAATTTACATGTGATTTGTTATCACAAATTGACCATTTTCATTTATAATAATTAATATCGTTGTTCCAATCGAATAAATGATAATTTGCAGACTATAATTTATATACCCTGATAATAATAATTAAAATAACTGTAAAACGGAAATCATGAGTATTTTAAATAATGTGTTGACAGTATTCATGAATGCGCAAGCATGTAGCCAATTAATTCTCTGGTATATTAGTTACATTTACTAATAATACGACCATTACAAGTATTATGGTATTATATAATGGTCATATAATATTTAAAATATATTTATATTTATAATAAATATATATATTATTATTTAGTAGTATTATTATTTAGTAGCTATATATAGAATAATCATTAAGTAATATTGATAATAACGATGACAGCATACAATCAATGTAATGTTGACTTTCTTTACACATAACAATATATTAGCGCCCAATTGTGAACATTCTCCTACTACTATAGCACATAGTATTTAAAATACACCCCGGTTTTTCTCCTTTATCAAAATAACATCAAATATATAACTACACACTACTTCTTATCTATTGTAAGTTTATAGATATTTATTTATATATATATATATATATATATATATATATATATATATATATATATATATATATGTATTATATATTATATATATTATATATATTTAATATATATATTATATATTATATATATTTAATATATATATTATATATATATATATATAATTATATATAATCATAAAGTATCTTCACAACAGTCCTACTGAAAACACATGTATTTAAAATTATGTGAGTTGTTTTCATAGAGCTTGAGAGAAAATTTCTCTCTAGCTCTATGGTTATTTTATAGTGTGGGAGTTGAACACACACGCACACGCACACACACCCAATCACACACATACACACACATACACATACACACACACTCAATCATACACACACACACACATACACACACACACACCAAATCATACACACACACACACACACGACTACGTTGAGATACATTGAGGTAATAGTGTGGTTGTATTACATCCATGTTGTATTCGTGTTATCTCTACACTTCTATCGTCGTAGTACAATACATGTATTGTGATAAGTATGTATACTAATATATATATTAATATATATATATATAAATATAATATATATATATATATATATATATATATATATATATTAGCGTATTATATAAATATTAGCGTATTTTATATTATCCATTTTTCGCCTATGAATTGTAAAACATATAGGCGAAAGATGTTTAATACGGCCAGTTGTAGATAATGTTCTATAACTTTATAAATATAAGTCCTAATTCGATACCTGTTTTAATATAGATACATACTATAGATACATACTATTGTATTTAATAGTACAGTCGAATCATTTTATTATTTTAGGTTGTCTAATCGAAATTATTAGGGTGGCCGCATTACCCATCTCTCCACTATGTATACATATAGGTATACCTATACTATAGTATACATATATGTATACATGTATACATATATATATATATATATATATATATATATATATATATATATATATATATATATATATATATATAGTATACCTGTGTATATAATGTATATAGCTATATATATATAGCTGCACTAACAGTATATGCAATAATACTATATGCAATAACAGACTATGCGCGTTAATTCATAATGCAGTTATAGCTTTATATATAAATGTGTATATACTATATACGTATATATATATACCAAATAAACTAGAGAGCATATATTCTCTATATATATATGCACTTCGCACAAATATATACTATAGTATATATATACACTTTATACAACGTATACTATACACTAGAGAACGTGACTATAGGTTTGCTTTCGGACACACGGGTCATTTCGTTACGGTCACGGTTCAGGAAAATGGCAATACGGCCAAATAAGCTGACCACTACACTGACCGCTGAGGGGTGATTCATCATCTACTATCACTGCGATCATCCGGGCAAACGTTAGCGTGGTCAATAAGGTGACTCATACACTGAAGTGGATGAGTCACCTTAACCTGAGTTACCGTGATAACGTATTGCCGTGTATCTATATATATATATATATATATATATATATATATATATATATATATATATATATATATATATATCTATATATAGATATCTATAGGTATGCGGTAAATAAGGGTATGTAATGTATTCTGTAATGCTTTAATGTACACCAATTATAAATAACCACTACGATCATCCGGTCATATATAGTATACATTGTGTACATTGTGTACATTGTGTACATTGTGTACGTTAACGTGGTCACTGCAGTGGACATTGTTCAATATACTTAGCGTGACTCATACACCGATAATGTATTAATACATATATTCGGTAAATATATGTATATAGTATATATATATATATATATATATATATATATATATATATATAAACTATAGTTTATATAGGTGTGTTATATAGGCTATATATAGGTGTGTTATTATTATAATGATTTATTAGAATTATTATAATGATTATTATAATCATTATACAATTTAAATTTAAATATTTAGTAAGCATATATTATACTTAGTAGGTAATACCTATATGATCACATATTTATTATAAATATTATATGAAAACTGATGTTAGGTTTATATATAAAATTCTCAATTATTGATTCTATAGTTCGTAGTACGTATATATTATATACACTGTATTACCAAAGCCTAGACTTTGGTATTACCATTGAAAGTTTTCTTTACATCAATATATAGGTATTACATAGAATCTATGATAGATGTATAGTTCACCTAGATAACATATAAAACTATAGCTATGATTCATAGCTGTAATTCATGTCATGAATCATGAATTATTCATGATTCTGTGATTCATAGCTGTAATATATGATTCTATGATTCATAGCCTATAAACACACATGCATTGTACAATGTACATATATAATATATAATATATATGTATAAATGCTACATCATGTAGTACATGCACAGAGCTAGAGAGAAATCTCTAGCTCTGTGAGTACATGTAACAAATAGGTATATATATACTTTACATATAGTATATGAATCATATTACGATATTATTATAATAATTATATGATATTATATTTATTAAATAATTTAATATATAATATAATATTATAATGTTACTATAGTTACTTAGTGACTAAGTTACTATAATTATTATTATAATAGTATAATGTTATGTATAATAACAAGTATAAATAGATATATTAAATATAATATTTATATTGATTATTTATAGTTATGGATAATAACAAGTATAAATAGATATATTAAATATAATATTTATATTGATTATTTATGCATATTAAATAAATATATAATATATATTTATATTTATATACTATAGTCATAGACATCTAAGGGGAGAAGCTTGTATTAATATATAACGTCTTTGAATATAGTATATAATTATTATAATAATATACTATCAAGGATATGTCCTTGATAGTATATCAATGCAACACTGATGAATCATTTAGAGGCATTCGATGAATGTAAATAAGCTAATGCGAATTAATGTTGTTATAGCACATAATTATCAAGGGCATGTCCTATATAGTTGGACACTCATGAAGATCAAAATTATATTACATTATATATACATCAAAAAATTATATTATATCTTATATATACTATATAACTATGTTAATAGAATAACTGTCAGGATGGCCGAGTGGTCTAAGGCGCTGCGTTCAGGTCGCAGTCTGGTTCTCCAGGCGTGGGTTCGAATCCCACTTCTGACATATTTTTTATTTTTTATTTATTTTTGCAGAATTTATTTCTTAAATTTGTATTAGAATTTTAGAATTTTATGTAACATGTATAATCTAATACATATCGTAGATAACTTAATATATTACATCATTTAATTATATCATATTATATAATACAACTTACTATATATACATTGCATATTTATACACATTTATTTTATACATGGTATATATTATATGATAATTATCTTATAATATGTTAAATCATGATATTTAATGTTAACATAGCATACTTTTCAGTCATCAATGATGACTCATCATGGAGGCAATATATTTTAATTTATGATACGAAACATGACATTTCAAATATACAATAAAACTATGTGATATCTCATATGGGATATCGATATAGATATCTCATGATATCCATGCTATAACATTTCAGACATAGGTTATTAAAGTCTCGTTGGAATGATTGCGGATAGATTTGATCATTAATAATGTACACTCTAATACACTTACTATCTATACAACACAATATACATATACATAATGTATATGTATATTGTGTTGTATAGATTATGGACATATGATTGCACCGGTACAAAAAGTGCTTAAAATTAAATATATATAGAATACTAGATCAAGTATTTTTCGAAGTAAGTATATGTAATTTGTATCTATTTACGTGAAATAAATTTGAATACCGATTAGTTTGAGATATATGTGGCAGTACTATCGTTTTTTTTTTAAAGATCTTGGTTACTTTTAAACCTAATGGCATTTAATATTATTAAATTGTTTACTAAATATATTTGCACATTTTTGATCAAATATTGTTGTGTATTCAAAAGCCAAATATTACTTGTATTATCGAATTTAATAATCTTTCCAATATCACCAATATGAAAATATAATTTGTATATATAATAATGTAATATTATATAATTAATCTAATATATACTTAAAAGTATTTAATATCTAGATAATTATATAAATATATTTAATTAGTATTTAAAAATTATTAAATATTAGGTTAATAATACATAATATAATGTATATTTTATTATCAAATTTATAAAATATAATTCCTATAATTATTATTATATTAATATTATATATTTAATAATTAACTTACATTTAAAGAGTAATTATAAGAGCAATAAAACACACATACATAATTTAACATAATATATATAGTTTATCGCATATGCACACTTGTTATATTTTCTTATACTAATTATTAAATTTTTATATAAATAATTTCAAAATCAAATTGTTATAGTAGCTTGTTATGTAAGCATGTTACAAAATATCTATAATTTAATATTGAAAATGGATCTATTTATTTATCAATTTTCTCGAATATGGCAGTTATTTTAAGAAACATGATTATTATTATAAAATAATGTTATATTCTTTCACACTGCTTCGAATAGTGAATTTATCTTAGAATACTTTGAAGCGAAAACATTCTAATAGAATATTATAATGCATTATGGGAAATTATCATAGAATATTCGAAGAATTATATTTTTATTCGAAAGCGACTTTAAATTTCTACATGTTAAATTTTTGTGTCTATCGAATTTATTTGAATAAAATATTAGAAAGCATTAATTAATAATATCAATCTTTGATAAATATAATTTTTGCAAACATATTGTTTTAATATTTAGAATTAAAATGGAATTTAATTAAATTAAATTATTAAGGTATAGCAATATAGGACAATACATGTTTAAATATATTATTTTTGATATCGACTATAAATAGATTATATTTGAACTATAAACTTGCATACTTCGTTAAAACTTGCATAAGATAATTCGAAGCAATGTGAAACTATGAAAAATATTCTAATCGAATGTATTCGAAGGTAAATTCACTCTTCGAAGCAGTGAGAAAATCTTTTAAAAAAAACATATAAATTCAATTGTTATTGTATTCAAACACATACATAACATGTACAAAAACGCACCCGAAAAATATAATTAGAATATATAATGTATATTATATATATATATATATATATATATATATATATATATATATATTCTAATATATATATATATATACATACAACTAAGATACGCACAATACTCTATACTGACGTGTATGGCTGTAGTGTGGAGTTCTCGTATTCGTTGGTGAAATGTGCCTCTTTTGACAGGGAAGCCACCGTCCGAATGCTATTTATAGACTGGGTAGCGATCTAGTGAGCGATAGGCGATTAATAATTAGGTCAGTGTATGTAATGATGTCTTATTACATTAAGGGTCGGAATATATCTATATATATATATATAAATAAACATCTATAAATATATATATGTAAATATAGTATATATTATATATATATATATATTTTTATCCGTTATTTGTATTATATTCGATATATATACGCAATTCAATAAATAATATTATTAATATTATATATATATATTATATATTATATATATTATATTTACAGATTTGTTGTAGATATATATATATATATATATATATTAATATACAGTATATAATATATAAATATATTGCTAAGTTAAACCTTACACCCGTTATTTTTATGTTATGGTTACATTGTAGGTAAACACTAAAGATCAGATGATTATCGAGATAACCTTGCCTGCATCTTCAAGAGACTGCTGATTTTCTAAACCGTTTCCCATCATCATTTTCATCTGCAGCAAACCCCCTTGTGGAGATGTGGTAAAGATTCTAGTAAGGTTATTACTAAAGCTAATCAATGAAGGACATCAAACTCTATCTATAATATTGAATTATACACGTCTATTTTAAATACGTGGCGGTTATTTTAATAAGAAATACATAGCGTTATATTTTTTTAAATAGTGATTCGAATGAATATTCAAAATATACACATATACAGAGTAACTTATAGTAACTTAAGTGAAAAATTACTAAAATAAATGTTATAATAACTCCTATATTTATATACCTAGCATGCCTACCCCCTCACCCATATTACCCCCCCCCACCCATATTACCCCCTCCCCGCCTCAATTACCCCCACCCCACCCCTATTACACCGTTACATACCTAGATTGCCTACCCTCAACCCCTATTACCTCCTCCCCCCGCCTCTATTACCCCACCTCACCCCTATTACACCCTTTACATACCTAGCATGACGAACGGAACCAGTCCGAGGATGGCCAACGTCAGTTTCCAAGAGTAGATGAAGCCGATCATAATGCCGCATCCCATGCTGATGATGTTCTGAAGCATCGACGCCAGACGTACGCCCGATGCCTGGTGGGGGCGAGTGTGTGTGTGTGTGTGAGTGTGTGCGAGTGTGTGAGTGTGAGTGTGTGCAAGTGTGTGTGTGTGAGTGAGTGTGAGTGTGTGCGAGTGTGAGTGTGTGAGTTTGTGAGTATGCAAGTGTGTGAGTGTGTGCAAGTGTGTATATGTGTGAGTATGCAAGTGTGTGAGTGTGTGCAAGTGTGTATATGTGTGAGTGTGCGAGTGTGTGCGAGTGTGTGCAAGTGTGTGTATGTGTGAGTGTGAGTGTGAGTGTGTGCAAGTGTGTGCGAGTGTAAGTGTGTGAGTGTGTGATTATGCAAGTGTGTGAGTGTGTGATTGTGTGTATATGTGCATGCGAGTATGCATATATATATGTATGAGTATGTTTTAAAATGTTTATCTTTAATCGAAAACATCATAATTTATTTGATATACATATATATATATATATATATATATATATAAATATATTAAAATTATTACCGTATTTATAACTAATTTAAGGTGTAAGAGTTATACATCAGATTAGGCTATGACATCTACCACAACAATTATGACGACTATAAAACATTTGACATTCTTTATTTTGTTAATTTCATCTTCAATTTTATAATTATATATGTTACCATTAGCTAATAGTTCATCTTTATACCTACGAGTATATATTTACGTAAATAACAAATTAGTTCATAATCCATAGAACATTAATTCTATACTTAAACCAATGAAAAGAAATCAATAAATATGAAGATTATATATTTAAACTATATATTCGCTTAATTAAAATATCAGCAATAAAAGTTCAAATTCTTTATTTTTTTAATTTCGTATTATTCTTCGTTTATTTCAATGAGCGGCTTCGAAGGGACATTAGAGCCTTATATGGTTACAAATGAAAACTTCATCTAAGTACCTAGATGGGATGAAAGGACTCCACCAAAAAACAATAACAATAACAACAACAATGATGTACATTATCGCTAGCAAATAAACTTTATACTTTCCACTATACATTTACTTAGATACAAAATCAGTCCATAATTCCATAGAAAATTGATTCTATACTTAATAAAGAATTGAAGACCTATACAAATTTGACATGTTAAATATTCTACAGTTACTGTATTTGTTGTAATGGATTGCGTTGCCTAATCTGATTTGTAACTATTAAACCCTGACTAGTTTTAAATATATATGTCGACTATAGATTTGTTTACATAGAATATCACCCCTAGACTGCGGGGGTAGTGTTACTTACCCCGTGTACTGCAGAGGTGTCGGTGGCTAGTCGTGTGGTTAGAGCTCCGGTGGAATGCTTCTCATTGTCAAAGTAGCCGATTTCCTAACAATAGCGTTGTACGCGTTAATCTCTTCTTACGGATGTAATAGTGCATTGTTATGTAATTATAGTAATAATAATAATAATTATTATTATTCTAAAATATTCTTATTTATTTAAAAAAATTATGTTATCGGTAGAAAATATTTATACTTTATACTTTTGAATATATATTTGCTTAATTTAATTATCAATCAATATATCACACAAAATAATTTTAATCATCAATATATTCGTCTCATAAATGTAAGTGACACATATATATAGTAATTATATAAACTAATTACATATACCTCAATACTTCAGCTTCTTCCTAAACACAACTTACATTCAACTAACAATCGCGCCTGGGCAATATCCGTCCCATACTCCTGGAACACCCTCCCCACATCCATCCGTACTATACCATCAACTCCAAATTTAAGAAACTACTGAAAACCCATTTATTTAATCTGTAACATTAACATCAAATATATATGGACAGCCGATAACTTTATAAGCACAGTTCGCAGTCCGAAAAGCGAAAAATGTATGTAATATTTTTATTGTATACTTTATTACCACAAGTTTATATATGTGTGATATATATATACATATATATATATATATATATATATATTTGTATATATATAATGATTGTTACACTTGATTAGCACCTAAATATTGAAGTGTTTAAATAAACTTATTATTATTATTTATGTATACTATATTTTATGATATCTAATTAATATACTCAAATATAGACTCTTATAGCTAGTATCTCTTCTATCTAATCTTATCCTATCCTAACCTAAACTAACATATCCTATCCTACTCTATCCTATCCTATCCCAGCATATAGTTTCCTATCCTCTCCTATAATATCCTATCCTATGCTCTCCTACACTAACATATCCTATCCTATCCTACCCTATCCTATCCTATCCCAGCATATAGTTTCCTATCCTCTCCTATAATATCCTATCCTATCCTCTCCTATAATAATATATCCTATCCTACCCTATCCTATCCTATCCTATCCCAGCATATAGTTTCCTATCCTACACTAACCCCTCCTACACTATTAACCTGATGTATGAGAGTAGAGAACAGTTTCAGTCTAAGTCTGATGGTGAGACGTTCCGCCGAGATGCTGAACAATAACATCTGTGTGTGGTGGCAGAGGGGTTATAGGTCATCGTAGTCGTAGTAGAGAGTTATTACTTTATTATATAACATTTCAAAGAAATCATTAAAGTACTTATTTGGAATATATACACCGATGAATTATACGGTATACCTACTATTGAGCAATGGCGGTCGTGAAATTAATATATTGAAATTAACAAGACGAAATTAGCATCTGGAAATTGACACGATGTAATTGATGTAAAGAAGTTATATTTAGTTAATTTAATATAATGAAATTAATATAGTGAAATTACCTTAATGAATTACTTTAATGAAATTGACATAATGAAATTAATGCAATTAAATTGACATAATGAAATGAATTCAATTAAATTGATAAATGAAATTAACATAAAGAAATGATCGCAATTAAATTAACATAAAGAAATGAACGCAATTAAATTGACATAAAGAAATGAACGCAATGAAATTAACATAAAGAAATTAACGAAATGAAATTGACGTAATGAAATGAATTAAATTAAATTGATAAATGAAATTAACATAAAGAAATGAACGCAATGAAATTAACATAAAGAAATGAACGCAATGAAATTAACATAAAGAAATGAACGAAATGAAATTGACGTAATGAAATTAATACAATGAATGCAATGAAATAGACGTGTTACCTGGAAGAACATTGAGATTCCGACTACGACTGCGATCACCAGGAACAACAACGCGTAAAGGTTAGCTTTACGTTCTTGTTCCTCTAGATCTTCTATTGAGAATACCTGCGAGGTGATATAGTCTATATTATATACTCTATAATCAGCTGAATAGTATTATCATTGTGAAAACAAATAAACATTCTGAGAAAATAAATCAATAAGACAATACTTATCATTACGGAGATTGCAAAGTATCGACTAGAATAATGATACGCTAATTTATTTTATCAGATCAACTGACCACAGGTGTTTATTGCAATCAATGTAACTAGTATTATACTAAGTATACTAAGTATATCGATATATCTAATGACATTAACTGCTCGTGTGGCTCAGTTGGCTAAGGCGACAGTCACACAAGCAGTAGGACACGGGTTCGAGCCCCGTCCGGACCATTAAAATAGGTCTTAAAATAATATTTAGTAATGATCTTAAATATAATTGTGTATAATTGTGTATAAATAAATGATCGGCTCTCGTTAAAACATGGATGCCTTAACATGCGAGCGGCTTCGATGGGATATTAGAGCCATATGATTATAAGTGAAAACTTCATGGATGATATGAAAGGACTCAACCAAACAATAACATGTATTATTAAAGTAACTAGTTATCCCTTGCTAGTGTAGGTTTACTGTAAAAATTAGAATATAAGTAGCGAAGAGAGTGCATATTTAATATTGAATAAGTTAGTGTTATTATTATTGTTATTTTGATGGAGTCCTTTCATCCCGTCCAGGAACTTAGATGAAGTTTTTACTTATCACAAAATGGATCTAATATTAAGGCCATGGTTTTATATACAATTTAATATATTAATAATTTATAAATAGATTATCATTTTTGTATACACAATTATATAAGATCAATTATATATTATTGTAAGACCTAGTTATTGGTCCGGATGGAGTTGTATGTGTCCTACTCTCTATGCATCTAACGCCTTAGCCAACTGAGTCACACAAATAGTTTTAATATATTATAATCACATAATAATAATGAGATTATGTAGAATATGAATAAATAGTTAGTTTTCATTTTCATGCTAACTGCAGCTAGTTTTTACTTATACATTAGATCGGTTACATCGTATCAACGCAACCACAAATTAAATACACAGTTTTATAATATAATACTACGTTATATAATATAATGCACTGTTATATAATATAATACTACGTTATATAATATAATACTACGTTATATAATATAATGCAATGTTATATAATATAATACTCTGTTATATCACATGATACAATGTTATATAATGTAATACTCTGTTATATCGTGTGATACAATGTTATATAATGTAATACTCTGTTATATCATGTGATATTATGTGACGTTATCTAACGTTAAGGAACTCGGCGAAGATGATAGCGAAGGCGGGGTTCTGAATGCCGAGGACGGCGGAGAAGAAGATTCCGGCGACGAGGTACAACCACTCGGGGGCGTTCATCTTCATTATACGCATCATGGTCACCTCGGGTAGTTTCTCATCCTGACGGGGTTAAAGTGGGGGTGGGGGTGTTAAGTGTGTGCGAGAATAGAATGGGAGCTCATGGTGTGAGGTCAATAGTGTGAGGTCATAGTGTGAGGTCAATAGTGGGAGGTCAATAGTGTGAGGTCATAGTGTGAGGTCATCGTGTGAGGTCAATAGCGTGAGGTCATAGTGTGAGGTCAATAGTGGGAGGTCAATAGTGTGAGGTCAATAGTGTGAGGTCATAGTGTGAGGTCAATAGTGTGAGGTCAATAGTGTGAGGTCATAGTGTGAGGTCAGAGTGTGAGGTCATAGTGTGAGGTCATAGTGTGAGGTCATAGTGTGAGGTCATAGTGTGAGGTCAATAGTGTGAGGTGATAGTGTGAGGTCATAGTGTGAGAACAGCATATATTAGGTCTAGGGTGTTATTGTTGAATGGGGTTTTAGTGTTAGGATGGAGCATACGAGGTCAGTAGGTGAGGGTAGTAGTGTTAAGTGTGTGACGTTAGAATGCAAGATGTAGGTGTGTTATTTAAGTATGTGAGGTCAAAATAGTGGATTCAGTATGTGAGGTCAAAGTGGGGAATTTAGTGTTTGAGGTCGGATTGTGAGGTTAGTTAAATGTGACCCTTCTTTCTTTATCGAGTTATAATAATAGAAATAATTAATATTATAATGTTAATAGTAATTATAATCATAATGATATTGATAATTATAATCTGTGCTGGGATATATATAATATGCGAATTCATATATCTGTTTAATTCATAAAAAGTATACCATCTCGCATAGCGAAAGGAAAATTGCGTTTTGACATAAATAAAAATCCTAATCCCACCTATATGATGTAATACCCTACACTACGATATGTTATCACAAACCTCCTCATTCTTAAGATCCACGTAGCTGCCGTCCTTGCTAAGTACCCTGGTTAATTCATGGTGGTCAGTTTTCTCGAGGTTAACTTCATCGTAATCTGAAGGTTAACAATCGTTGATTGGTCAACGCATCGCATCGCATTCGATGAACCGTGATATTGTATTTATAGATTTATCTTTTAGTTGATTAAATAATTAAAAAATATATATATATTTAAAAAAATGTAATATTTAAAAAATTAATATAATACTATATATATATATATAATATTATTTTAATTATCAGATTTAGTCATTACCAGGGTAATTATATAAGCATTAATATTGAGATAATTTCCTTATACTAAATAAATACAAATTTAATATAATGTTCTAGCGCAGTAAACCTTCTTTATCTTCTTCTATCGAATCACTCGATTTACTCGTGCTCTATGAATGAAGGGTAACGGTGTTGTAGTAGTGTAGTGGGGTAGGGGTAAAGAGAGACGAGAGATATTGGTATGTATAGTGTAGAGGTAGGGGTAGGGGTAAAGATAGTGTTACGGGTAGAGGTAGGGGTAGAGGTAGGGGTAGAGGTAGGGGTAGAGTTAGGGGTAGAGGTAGAGGTAGGGGTAAAGATAGTGGTATTGGGTAGAGGTAGGGGAAGAGGTGTAGAAATAGTGGTAGGGATGTGTATAGTGGTAAAGATAGGATAGATGTAGATTTAGAAATAGAGGAGATAGATTTAGTGAGAGAGATAAAGAGGTGTAAACGTAGTGGTATGTGTAGAGGTAAGGTATGGGTAGGGATAGGGTTAGAGAGATATTTAGAGAAAGAGTTAGTGACAGAAAATTCAGGGTAGTGAAGGTGGTAGAGATAGAAGTACTAATAGAGTTAGGGTAAAGGTAGGGGTTTAGGTTAAAGTAGAGGTAGTGGTAGAGGTAGGGTTAGAGGTAAGGTTAGGGTACTGACCTGTAATATCACTAAATCTTTGTAAACTCCATTCTCCCTTTGCATTAGCTCGTCGTGTGTTCCCTATAACGTAAATAGAAATATCATTAATAGCCGTAATAGTAGAAGTGATTTAACTAGTACTTTCACAATGTTAGTATTGTTGATATATTGATAATATGTTTAATATTATTTTAATATTTATATTATTATTGATATTGTATGTATTATTGATAGTTATATAGATATTAGTGAGTTGATTGTTAATACAGGTGATATAGGCTACGATTCAATACAATACAAATACCTGTTCGACAGACGTTCCATCCTTGAATCCGACGATTTTATCCGCGGTTTTAATCGTGGACAATCTGTGAGCCACTATAATTGTGGACCGACCTCGCCTGGCCTATACGTCGAGTTCAAAGGTCAATAATAGTAGTGATTTAGAGCTGATTTAAATGTGTGGTGGTAGGACAATAATAGTAATTTAGAGCTGATTTAGAGCTGATTTAAATGTGTGTGGTGGTAGGTTTCAAACGTGCGCATAGGTGGATGTGTTAAAGGTATTATGAACGCCTCGTAATTTCATTGCATAAATAAAAAATTGATATTTTATTATTATTAAGTTATTGATTTTATGATCATATTTTATTACAGCATAATATAGATCATATTATTAATGGTGAACTATCATATAGAATATATATATATATATACATATATATATTAATGAAAAGGTTGTCGCTTAATTTAAATTATATTTCATTGCTAGGTATCAAATTTTAAATAATACAAATTAAGTTGAAACCTCTATCGAATACATTAGAAAAATTTCAAAAATTTCTAATCGAATAAAATGTGTTGACCCGATTAAATAGATACCATCGATGCGCATCATTCTCTTACAGGTAAAATCCCCCCGCATACTGAATGTCACTTATGTTACACTAACATCTTACAGGTTAATATATAGTCTAATCTCCTCTAATAGGTTGATCTACTGTAGTACACCTCTCCCCCACTAGGTAGCGATACTGTAGTACATCTCTCCTCCACTAGATGGCCCCACTAACCACATCGAGGGCAATCTGTACGCTGGCTTCACTCTCCGTGTCCAGAGCGCTGGTGGCTTCGTCCAACAGAAGTATTTTAGGGTTCTTGACCAGCGCTCTGGCGATGGCGATACGCTGCTTCTGACCGCCTGACATCTGGACGCCTCGTTCTCCCACCAGGGTTTCGTAACCCTGTGCGTGTGTGTATATAATAATGTATAGTTTATTAGGTAAACAAACAAAAATAGACGCATATATGGAAGAAATAGATATGAATCGATACCCGAATCGACATGGTACGAACATTAACATTGGGTTTACATTTAATAACAAAAAGCCGCCTTGGTTTATGCACGCCGAATAATATGTGTGTTATGCAATAGGTAGTGGTTAAGTATTATGTAATGGTTAATATTAGAATATCTATAAATTATATCTATATCTATTAATTAATTCTATTAATTCTATTAATTAATCTATTAAGAATATATATACTTAACGACTACCGATATATGCATAAGCGTGTGTTATGTAATATGTAATCGTTAGCTATTATGTAATAGTTATTACGCCGTTTTCTGCCACCAGGGTTTCGTAATATATTGGTAGTCGTTAAGTATAGATAGTTCTTAATATATAGATATTATGTAATTAATATAGATATAAGATATATTCTTAACTATAGAGGTTAACTTAAATTATTAACTCTCCTATTATGTGGTAGTTTAGAAGGTTTAGAGGGGCGTAGAAGGTTTAATTGTTATGTAATAGTTATTACGTCGCTTTCACTACCTTTGTTGCATATCGCTACTTGTGTGGAATAGATAGTCGTAGTCGTTATTATAAGTAGTTTAGAGAGAAAGAGGTAGTTTAAGTATTATATAATGCTTTTTTAATATACTATAATCGTAATCGTAATTGTACGTATTTTCTTTAGGAACGTCTTAACCACCCACCCGCCCTTCTAGTAAGTTTTGCGCGAGTTATATATTTGTTATCGAATTACGATTAATATTGCTTTATTTATTTATATACTATATCGTAATCGTAATATTTTATTGAAACACAACTAGTCTTTCAGTAGAGATATATTAATGATTATAATATAATAATATGCATTTACGATTGGATAAAGATGGATATTAATGATTTGGTAAATGTTGTAAATGATCGAGACGGATGGAGAAAATATGTTTCAAAGTCAAGTGCGTTAATTCCCCCTACGATTTCTGAGTCACGGTATTAAAAGTAAAGTAAAAGCAAGTATATAACACACTAATAATTATATTAATATATAATATTATATGATTATAATATAATGGTTCTACGAATATTTATACTTATTATGTAATCGTAGACAGCGTATTATGTAACATCTATTACATCATCAACGACTAAAGTGTGCCTAAGTATTACATAACGACTTATTGCATAACACCCATCGACGTAAACACTATCATACGCGATCACCACGACTACGGTGTGATGACCTCGTACCGACCTTGGGCAGGGAGATGATGAAGTCGTGACAGTTAGCGTCTTTAGCACAGCGTTCGAGCGTGTCGTCGGTTACGTCCGTCTGTCCGTAGCGAATGTTCTCAGCGATCGTGGTGGCGAACAGGATAGGCTCCTGACTTACTACTCCTAGTGGATGGTGGGAGGGGATATAGTGGGGGTGGGGGTAATGGGGGTATAATAGGATAGGCTCATGATTACAATTCCATGTGAGGGGAGGATGAAGGGGTAATGGTGGGGTATAGAGGGGGTGGGGGTAATGGGGGTATAATAGGATAGGCTCATGATTACAATTCCATGTGAGGGGAGGATGAAGGGGTAATGGTGGGGTATAGAGGGGGTGGGGGTAATGGGGGTATAATAGGATAGGCTCCTAACTTACTACACCTGATGGGGGATGGGAGTGGGAAGAGGTCATGGGGAGTAATAATGGGTTAAGTGGGGCAGGGGGTAGATCGACTTCGAAGGGATGTTAGAGCCATATGATTAGAAGTGAAAACTTCATCTAAGTTCCTGGATGGGATGAAAGGACTTCACCAAATAAAAGTAACAATAACAATTATGGTGGATATGGTGATGTGTTAATTCACCAGGCAGAGAGCTTGGGGAGTACAAATGCTGATCTGGCAGTAGACGGGGGGAGTAACGGTAGTATAAATATGATAATGTACAGCGAGGGGGGTAATGTTGGTGTAAATATTTAGTTTATATATATATTTCATATATGGTTTAGAGGGGTAGAAGAAGTGGTTAAATGTGGTATTTTAGAGGGAGTACATGTATCGTATGATTCACTGAGAGTAAAACAAAGATAAATCAGGTAAACTTACATTCAATTTAACTACATTGAAAAGTATGCGTTGAAACTTTAATTTATCGATATTATATAATATTTATTTAACATTAGGGCCGATTCGACGGTAACTTACGATATAGAGAATAATAGTATTTATTTAACCGCCCGCCTAACTCTTACCGATATTATTCCTGAGCCATTTGATGTTGATGTCCTTGATATCGTGTCCATCGATAGTTAACTTTCCGGCTGAGATGTCGTAGAAAC
This sequence comes from Osedax fenrisi, assembly GCA_964019155.1. Classification (NCBI taxonomy): domain Eukaryota; kingdom Metazoa; phylum Annelida; class Polychaeta; order Sabellida; family Siboglinidae; genus Osedax; species Osedax fenrisi. The sequence continues at coordinate 7,772,003 of OZ025245.1, forward strand.
GCTGAATTAACTGTGAATGTGGCCGAAGCTTCAGTAAACTGAGATCTAGTAGAATATATATATATATATATATATATATATATACATACATATTTTTAGTTGGAATAGTTTAATCTCATCCAGGAACTTAGATAAAGTTATTACCCATAACAATTGACAACTAATAATGTATTAACTCATGTTTTAGTGGTGACTCTCCACCCTAACCTGAACTATTGTGGACTTTCCGCTACCGCTAGCCCCGACTAGGGCGACTGTCTCCCCCGGGTGTACGGTCAGACTGACCGAGTTCAATACCTGTGCAAGACGTGTGTGTGGTTACGTGTGCGATCAAGTATTATGTAATAAACGTAAGTTTTAATACAGCTGACCACTCCATAGTATATTGTACAGTATGTGATATCTGACCACTCCATAGTATATTGTACAGTATGTGATATCTGACCACTCCATAGTATATTGTACAGTATGTGATATCTGACCACTCCATAGTATATTGTACAGTATGTGATATCTGACCACTCCATAGTATATTGTACAGTATGTGATATCTGACCACTCCATAGTATATTGTACAGTATGTGATATCTGACCACTCCATAGTATATTGTACAGTATGTGATATCTGACCACTCCATAGTATATTGTACAGTATGTGATATCTGACCACTCCATAGTATATTGTACAGTATGTGATATCTGACCACTCCATAGTATATTGTACAGTATGTGATATCTGACCACTCCATAGTATATTGTACAGTATGTGATATCTGACCACTCCATAGTATATTGTACAGTATGTGATATCTGACCACTCCATAGTATATTGTACAGTATGTGATATCTGACCACTCCATAGTATATTGTACAGTATGTGATATCTGACCACTCCATAGTATATTGTACAGTATGTGATATCTGACCACTCCATAGTATATTGTACAGTATGTGATATCTGACCACTCCATAGTATATTTTATATCATGTGATATCTAATCATTCAATATCATATTGTATAGCATATAATATATGACCGATTCGTAGAATATTATACAGCATATAATATCTGATAATTCCTGTCATATCAGGCTCATCCATGTTATTATTATTAAACTACAATTAATTACTGCGATATTTATTTATTTCCTCTTTTTATTATCACTATCATAAAGACTATTTAAGGTAGGTAGGGGTACATACTACAGGTATTTCACAGGTATTTGCGAGCTAATTGTACTTAATATATACTGTATGTAGTATGTACTCCATACTATACATAGTATGTACTCCATACTATAGTATGTACTCCATACTATAGTATAATACATACTACATACTATAGTATACTACATACTATAGTATACTACATACTATAGTATACTACATACTATATTATGTACTATATACTATATTATGTACTATATACTATATGTGTTACAAAGTGATTATACTGAATGGTGGCTGCAAACCTGAACTTTCTCTCTCGAAGGGTACGTGAAATCCACGTTTTGCAGCTCGATTTCGCCTCGCAGCGATTCCGGAACTATTCCTTTGTCGGAGCTGGAGTCAATTTTAGATTTCTGTGGGCGATGTAGATATGAGGTTAAGATGAGAGGGTTGGATACTGATGGTTATGGGGTATCGGGTTAAGTCGAAAGGGTATAAACTTTAAACTAAAGTAATAAACAACGTGTAACTTATAGCCTGGTTAAGAGATTGGGGGAGTGGCTCTAATCATCAACGATTGACAATCATATCGTGTTGACTGCACTAATAACTATAAAGTACATACCCTAACAATTAGTAAATCGAATATACTATATCCCCAACGAAATTAGGGTAATGCTTATGTAATGCATGTGTTGTTGTTGTTGTTCGTAGCGTTCACATTGACGGGAGTCCATGCGCAAACGCTATTACAGTCTCCCAGGGGCGCCGCTCCCCCAAACTCACGGATTCGTCTTCGTGCTGTGGCCGGGCACTCTTGGAGCCAGTGCCCGAGCGTCTCCGGGGCTCCTTGGCAATGTGGACAGGTCGCAGAGTAATGCATGTGTTGCGTAGACTAACGTAGGCAATGTGGGGGCGGGGGCAACGGGGCTAACCCTATCGATGATTTCGAACAGAGACGCAGCCACTCCTCGAGCAGTGGCTAGTGATTGCATTCCGGGCGTAGCGTTACCCAATGAGAAGGCTCCGATTATGATTCCGAAGAACACCTATTCATTATTTTTAGATTTGTTCATTTTTTTTTTTAAATCCCTATCTTTTTACATTGAATTATTAAAGGAAGCTTATGATTAAAGGTTTAAGCTCCCCCTTAAACAGCGGGGGGTGGGGTAACTATACCGTAGCGTAAACAAAGGAAATACACTTGAGTCTTAAATTGTACCCTATGAGAATGCTAATAAATTATTGAAAGAAAGAAAATGACAAAGGAAAATTATCTTAAAATACCTCAATACATTGTTTCTATTTTATTATATTCAATACTTCACTAACATTGAATCGTTATAGAAATATGAATGAATTATTAAATTAGATATATTATTAGTGAATTCGTAGCTATTAAAATCTTTCTATAACAAACTATAACCTTAAACCGTCTAATATATATATATAAATAAATGTTGATACTTATTATTTGTAACGATTGTTATAATATATATACGACGATGATGATGTTAATAGGTGATACATATACACATAAGTAGGTCATAGTTCACATATCAGAAGCTTACGCTATATAACTAATGCCAACGTAATGAATATTGAGATTTCTATTTATATATATATATATATATATATATATTAAAGTATTGTTATTTGTATATATTGAAATACTTAACGCCACGCGGCATACAAACTATGATCATATCTCCGGATGTCATCTCGTTCTGGCGCACCAGCTTCGAGCCGTAGTAGAAGGCCAGCGCGTACATCATGAACATCAAGAAGAACATCGTGCCGATACCTGTAGGCACCGAATGATACCATGATACCCAGTTCTATAGTTGTAAACCTATATTCTCGTATTATACCGTTATTATTATTATATTCTCTTTTTATTATTATTATTATATCGTAGATATTCGATATTTTCGTTATAAGGCTATTCTTAATATAAACTAAGTATATAGCTATACTAGTTATATTGTAAACTTGTGAATATCCTTCCGTATATTACAATCAATATTCGGGAAAATAGTTATTCATAATCACGTATTATAAATAATTCTTTTAATAATGAGAGGTGTCTATATGTTATATATGTGTGTTTTTCTGTTAATTATATATTATATATAATAATAATAATAAGAATTGAAGATTATTATAAGAATTGTAGTTTGTAATCTATTAGTTTTTAGTTTATATCTGCAATATGATCCTTCTAAGGGGTTTCAAAATAATATATCATTTGTCTGTTGTTATCGCCCATTCAATATATATATATATATATATATATATATATATAGTATATTATATATAATAGCATTAAGATCACTTATTATTATTGATATTGAATCAGAGATACAAAGCAGACACTTTGCTACTTTCATATTCGTCATTATTATTACATACTATTAAATAAAATATTCATTCAATCAATAATGTATAGGTTTAAATGTTAGTTATGAGTGGTCTATCTATTATTGATTTATTTATAAATATGTATATATATATATATATATATATATATATATATATATAGTATCACTTCTTAATATATAAAACATAATTATATTAAAACATACCGAATCCATTCCACATTCCCATTTTTATTCCGTTTGCTTTCGCTCTGTGCAAGTTACTCTCGTATCTGATTAGTAATTCATTAATAGGTCAGTTTTAGCAATTATTAAGTAAGTAAGTAATATTAATAAGTACATTAATATTAGAAATTCATATTAAAGTATAAACTTTTCATATTAAAATATTAAATATTAATATAAAAGCATTAACTATTATATTAAAGTATTAAATATTAATATTGAAGTATTAAGTATTGAATTAGAAATAGATAAATAATAAAATAAACATGAAGCGGATATTTAAAGTACATAAGTATGAAATAAACTAGTATCGAGTACTCAATCGTTGAGTAAATAATAAAGACTACATAATCTTTAAATATTAAATAAACACGTATCGAATACACAAATTACATAATCGTAAAAAATACTTAATCATAAATTACTTAAGCATTAAGTACTTAATCATCGTTAAGTACTTCACATCCTACCTGGCGCACTCCTTCTTCTGGCCGTTGAACGAGATCACCGTTCTGATGGAGCTGATCACTTCTTCGGCTACTGAACCGGCTTTGGCGTAGGCACTCGCCTCATTGGCTGAAGTCTTCGCTAGCAACTGGTGAGTAGGTAACGCAGTATCAGCTTACACACACACACTTCAGAAAGAAATATTTAAATTGGATTTTTGTGACTACTACTACTACTACTACTACTACTACTACTACTACTACTACTACTACTACTAATATTACTACTACTACTACTATTAACTGCAGGTGTGGCGCAGTGCTAAGGCGTCAGACACACAAGCAGTAGGACACGGGTTCGAACCTTGTCCGGACCATTAATTAATTTTATAAAATGGGTCTTAAAATATTATTTAGAAGTGATCTTATATAATTGTGTATAAATGAATGATCGGCTCTCGTTAAAACCATAGATGCCTTAACATGAGAGCGGCTTCGAAGGGACATTAGAGCATATATGGTTATAAGTGAAAACTTCATCTAAGTTCCTGGATGGGATGAAAGGACTCCACTAAATAAAAAATAACAATAACAATAACAATATAAATATAATTATATGAAATAAATGAATTAATCATATCAACTATCCTCATTGTGCACGAAAAAGATACAATAAAAATGAAAATATAAAATCAATAGAAGATTTGAAAAAATATAGATATAGGATATGAATGTATGAAAAAATTCAGGTTAGAAATAGAACCTAAATATAATATATAAGTAAAGAAAAACTAGATAAAAGTTACATGTAGTTACATAAAGAGAAATATATATACAATATATAATAATAATAATATCAGAGTAGATATAGAAGCAAGAATAACTTATCGAGGTATCTATGTTTAGAGTAAAGTTTCGATGATCGAATACAAATATAAAGTAAACATATATATAAAACAACAAATATAATTTATTTTTTTTTTAAATAACAATACAATAAAATTAATTATAATTAATTTTTTTAAATAATAATAACATTATAGAAAGACTATTTTAATTGTGTTTTTTTTTTTCATATATATATGTATATATTTATGCAATTATAATTATCATCATTAATTATTGATATATTAATATTATAATATAGTTAAGATGTTAGTAATTATTTATAGAATCGTATATTTATATATATATAAGTATATGTATAAAAGTATATGTATTTAAAGTTACCTAAGTATAGCAGGTATTAAAGGAGATATATACGATGCGATAAGGTGGTCGAGGATCTAATTATCAATTAGTGATGATTATGATTAAATATTAATTATTATATCTAATTTTCCTTTTGCTGATAGCTACCTCGATAAGTTCATAAGAAATTCTATATATCTATCTGGTTTCACTCTCGTTTATTACGAGGAACCAATCTGATTATTATTATTACATGTAATTACCTCACTAAGGAATATTCCGATGGCCACCAGCAAGGGACTGACGGCTAAGATCACTAAACATAACTTCCAGCCGTAGATAAACCCAAGAATTATACCTATTCGAATATATCATCATCAATCAATTATATGCGCAATAATTATATATATATATATATAGATATAATTAATTGTAAATTAAAATATAACATATATTATTATATACATACACTAAATGCGCAATAATTATATATATATAGATATAATTAATTGTAAATTAAAATTTAACATATATTATTATATACATACACTAAATACACATAACTAAACTAATGAACTAATAACTTTAAGGCATGTGTTAAAAATCATTATTTGTTCTCAATAAACTCAATATCTATCTATCTAATGGTATACTAATCTCGTTCATACAATCATTATATCGCAACACTTATTATTCATCTATGATAACTATTAACTATGATAACTATTAACTATGATAACTATTAACTATGATAACTATAAACTATGATAACTATTAACTATGATAACTATAAACTATTCCGAGGTACGTCGCGTATAAGACACACACGTGTATCCCGACTAACCTACTATGAATGTCGTAGTGAACTGGAAAAAGTTGCCTATTTTACTTCCGAGTCCGTCTTGGAACTTTTCCAAGTCGCTGAAATCATTATTTAGAGTGAGTCACTATTAGTCACTATCGCTATTAGTGAAAATTTTCTAATTAATTGAAAGTATACCCTATATATTTGTATACACTCTGTACAAGGATAGATCATCTGCTAACGTATATTTTGTGAAATTTGATTTTATGCTTGATTGATTTTATCGTATCGTATGAACTTTATTGTCATTCTCATATACTTGGAAAATAAATTATTTATTAGAATGTTATATTGATTATCCCTGTATCATTAGTTTCTACTACTACTACTACTACTCCTACTCCTACTACTACTACTACTACTACTACTAATACTACTGCTCACGCTACCACTACTGCCACCTATACTACTACTACTACTACTACTACTACTACTACTACTACTACTACTACTACTACTACTACTACTACTACTACTACTACTACTACTACTACTACTACTACTACTACTACTACTACTACTACTACTACTACTACTACTACTACTACTACTACTACTACTACTACTACTACTACTACTACTACTACTACTACTACTACTACTACTACTACTACTACTACTACTACTACTACTACTACTACTACTACTACTACTACTACTACTACTACTACTACTACTACTACTACTACTACTACTACTACTACTACTACTACTACTACTACTACTACTACTACTACTACTACTACTACTACTACTACTACTACTACTACTACTACTACTACTACTACTACTACTACTACTACTACTACTACTACTACTACTACTACTACTACTACTACTACTACTACTACTACTACTACTACTACTACTACTACTACTACTACTACTACTACTACTACTACTACTACTACTACTACTACTACTACTACTACTACTACTACTACTACTACTACTACTACTACTACTAATACTACTGCTCACGCTACCACTACTGCCACCTATACTACTACTACTACTACTACTACTACTATTACTACTACTACTACTGCCACTACTGCCACCTATACTACTAACTCTGTAAGTTTAGTGCTACTACTACTACTACTACTACTACTACTACTACTACTGCCACCTATACTACCACTACTTCCACCTATACTACCACTACTGCCACCTATACTACCACTACTGCCACCTATACTACTACTACTACTCACGCTACCACTACTGCCACCTATACTACTAACTCTGTAAGTTTAGTATTCAAAGCCCCTGTGTCGTGGGTATCGAACCAGCCGATCTCCTGCCTCAGTATCGCTCTGAACAAATGCATTCTCAGCTTCTGTTGACGAATAGGTGAGTGGTTAGTGGTGATCTTATACTATCAATTTCTATATGACTTCTATATAATGTATATATATTAACTTCCTGTGTGGCTCAGGTGGCTAAGGCGTCAGACACACAAGCAGTAGGACACAGGTTCGACCCTCGTCCGGACCATTAATTAATTTTATAAAATGGGTCTTAAAATATTATTTAAGTGATCTTATATAATTGTGTATAAATAAATGATCGGCTCTCGTTAAAACCATGGATGCCTTAACATGAGAGCGGCTTCGAAGGGACATTAGAGCCATATATGGTTATAAGTGAAAACTTCATCTAAGTTCCTGGATGGGATGAAAGGACTCCACCAAATAAAAATAACAATAACAATAACAATAACAATATATATATATATATATATATATATATATATATATTTATATAAATATATATATATATATATGCAATTTAGCTCTGAATAACAGATAATCCGGCCATCAACGTGTCTCACCTTACATTATAACTATTATCATAACAACATTGATTGGATACATCGGGTTCAGGTACATACCTGTGTTTGTCTGGTGGCGGCTAACGTCCAGAATGTAACTTGCATGTAGGCCACTACGAACACTCCTATCGCTACGACTGCGGTGAGGGAAGGCGATCAGTGATGTATCCACTTAGATAAATCTTAGATTAATCTTAGATGAATAATAACGCGGGCGCCCCTTTTGTATAGCGACTATGGGGTAAACAGTCAACTGTGCTACGATATACTATTTGTATACGAGGAACGATGGACGCATCTTCTCGTGAATATTTTAGGTATAAGTAAATGATTAATACCATTGGAAAATTAATACAGATGAAAAAGTATCATAAGGTTCATATTTTACTTTTTGATATAATAAATAATAAAAAGTTTGCTCAAAATAGTGGCCAGATTTGATGTTATTAATTCAGACAGCTGATACAAATATGATATTTTTGATAACTTTGTTTACAATTATATTATTATACAGCATTATTATTATCATAATCAATACGATAACGGAATAATTATTATGCACCAAGTGGAATTAATACAATTATACTATAACTATATAGATATAACTTATAGCCTCAGGTATTTAAACATATCGCTCTAAATAACGAAAGCTGCGGTTTAAATTATTTAATAAATACTATTTAAATTTTATATACTTTTTGTGAATTATCCGAAAGCAGGCCGACGTTTGTTATTATAAGAATATCAGAGTTCAAGGTGGCCAGTACTTATATATTCACTCCTGAACATTATACGCATTATAAGATATTTTATAGTAACATAATATTGTGTATGCTCAATGAAGCTACAAAAAAACAGCAAAATAAAACCAAACCAAAGAAATCATACAACCCCAAAATAAAAATTGAACTCTGACATTCTAATAATAATAATCGGCGACCTGCTTTCATAATTATTATTCTTGACAATTAAGCAGTGTACACATTATTTTTAAATATGGATTAATATAGAATTGGGGAAATAGTTTTCACGTTTGATACTTTTTAAATAGTCTACATTTCTATAAATTACAATGAATAAACTTTATTCAATAAAGTATAAAAATGCAATATAACAAAATAAATTTCTAAAATATAATATATTATAATATATTTATATTTAATATAATAATATATTATAATATAATATTATATTATTATAATAATTATATTTATAAATAATTTATATTATTATAATTTATAATAATTATATATATTTATAATTATTTATAATTAAATTAGTATAAGTAAAAATTAATAATTAAATACATATAAATATATAAACAATTTCACGATCTATGTAGAAATGTCTCTTTCGTTATTTAGAGCGCTTAAAATATTCTACTTTTAAATATCTGCGGCTATAACTCCGATTCCCGCGCAAAGTGTACATATTGAATATGATATTAAATATGATATTTGAATTTATATACAGAATGAAAAAAACTCGTTTTTAATTAAGGATTTATATAATATATGCTTATATTAAAATATTAATGTATATTAAATATTAATTTAATGCAATACAAATCATATAATTTAGAATTTCGATATAAATAATATAGAAAAATATCTTTAAATTTAAAACGATTTTATAAATAAATTATTTTTTTAATAAATCATTTACAAAGAAATCCAGATTAAAAAAATCAATACATAAATACAATAAATAAATACACGAGCAAGTGCTATAAACTAGGCATCGCCATCATCATCATAAATAAATATATCGTGAAAATTATCGGGGCGATGCATGAGTTGGGAACGGTTTTTAAAATATTACCAGCAAATGAGGCGCATAGAATATACACTCAGTATATATTATACAGTCTAAAATATATTATGTATTTATATTGAGTGAATATTATTCACACATCAATCCACATATATATATATATATGTGTGTGTGTGTGTGTGTGTGTGTGTGTGTCATCGATATATAGAAAGTGGATAAGCAATTAAAAGCATTCAATTGAATGTAGTGTATGGTACTATCCGCTACGGGCGCTGCAGTCGAAACCCATTATCTGGCCCACTACTTTTTATTTATACATATATATATTGATAATTACTACCAATTTTAATGTACTATCTATACTAAAAATAAAATTATATATTTAAAATACATAATATCAACATTCATTGTAATTTTGTGTATTTAAATTGAAGATATAATACTATTTTATTGATTTTATTGGTATTTATTATTTAAATCCATTGATATAGATAGAAGTCACTTTAATCTATTTCGACGAAAAGCCTACTGTTTTAATATTTGACATATATAATATGACTAATATCCAATCAAAATCACTGATACCATTTTGTTAATTTATCGATAAAAGTGTCATTCACGTGTCTATATTTTACATGCATTGCGTGCGTCAATTGCTTATCCACTTTCTTTATATCGATGGTGTGTGTATGTGTGTGTGTATATATATATCATATACGTTTTATATAAGCTTTACTAATATCGGTATGAATTGATGCATGAATATCATAGAGCTAGAGAATTTATTTCTAGCTCTATGATGAATATAAACATATAATCTATTTTTATCTGATACACTATTCGCGGCGCGCTCGCTGCCCGCCTCAATTGCTGGTAACATTTTGAAAACCGTTCCCAACTCTGGCAGTAACCAAAATTATCTATTGCAAGGTACAAACAATTATGAAATTGTACTATTTGTATAAATTAAGAATATATGAATATGATGTGATAATCATTATGATTATCATAATGAAATAAGTAAATTAACTTACTAATTATGCATTATACAAAAGTGAGAATATTTCTTGTAGCAGTGTCTTTTGTAAACATTTTTATGAGTGACTGCCACACTAAAACTATTTTTCCCCCCCCCCCCATTTTGAATTTTTCCAACATAAAAAATCAGATTTTTTCATAATCAACTATACCATAGTCCTATTTATTCCCCATTATAAATCAGTAGGGCGAATCAGGGTAAAAACTAACGCCCGATAGTTAAAAAGTAAACAACGTGAGGAGGGAGTCGCGTATTATCAGAAATGAATATATATATATCCAATAAAATACGTATGTCCTTTCTATAATATGTACATTTGATGACCTAATTCAAATTAGAATTTTATGATTAACTTAAATTCACTTTAATGATTAAACTCCCGCCTCAAGCATTTGTTTTTTTATTTGTTGCGCGTTAGTTTTTACCCCTCACCAGTAGGTCGTGTATTTAATTAGATATTTTTCCTATATAATTTGTGCGATACATATCTATTTTTTGATTTTCCCCCTTTCAAATGCTAAAGGAGGCACTGCCTTGTTGTTCGTTATTTTACTCGACTTTCGCCGCGGTTCAACACAATTAGAATCGAGTTGAGAGGCATGCACCGCCTATATTTTACATTATACTGTTTTTACGTAGTTGTATTGATTGATAATTTATTTAAGCAAATACATAGTCGAAAATATAATCGAAAGTATAAAGTTGAAATATTTGCTTACCGCTTAACGATAACATACGTTATAGAAATAAACAAATAATAATAATAAATTAAAATGTTTTATTTTTGTGTATTGCGCAGTTACAATTTATAATGTAAAAGATACGCAACCCTCTCAAACTAATTCTACTTTTGTAGAACTGCACCCCAAGTCAAGTAAACTAACGGAGCATCCATCTATACCGCCATATTCTTCTCTATCAAATAGAGTCGAATAACGGACCGCTAAAAAAGTTGACATACAAATTATATACGTAATATCTTATAGGTTAATCTCTAAATGGTTAAATGTTTAGATATGTCGGATACGTCAGTATTTTATTTGGTAAAGTGAGTTGAATGAATGTAACGAAACATGCATAAAAGTCTACCTAATGATAGACTTCACTCACTCTAATGCAACTAAAACAACACAATATATACACTACACTACTAATATATATTATATATTCTACAATGCAGGTTTCAATAATACACATTGTTATAATAACATGTAACAATAATAATACTTATACTTATTGTAATTTGATCTGAATAAATAATCACCATGTTTATATTAGCATTGTGCCTTACCCATTACAACTATCAGACACATAATATGTATACATATGTACATTGTACTAAGAACTATTATACTTGTACAATGTACAATAACATATAGGAGATATAAATCACTTTGAAATCACAATAGAATTATATTGATAAAAATCATTAATTGTTGTCCTTGTGTTTTTATGTTTAATTCAAATAATTAAGTCTTAGATATAACCTATGAATTTTATAATTAATATATATATATATATATATATGTAAATTAAATACTAACATACTATTTAATATACAGAGTATTACATCACCTTATAATACATAACACATATTGTTATACCTAAATGCAGTCGACTAACCCTCAAAAATAGGTACCTAACCCTCATAGTACTAGACGTAACACATACTATAATAACATACATAATATAAAGCTTAATAGAGATATAAAGTTTATGAAGTAACATATAGGTAAAAGTTTATTATACATATAATAACATACATAGTAAAAGGCTTTATAATAACATACATAATATGAGGAATAATACATACTATATTGGGCTTTGCTATAAGGTACACACTGTGTAACACACATAATATAAGTTAGCATACTAACAATACGGTACAAAGCGTAATACATGCTATACTATTAAACGTAATATATTACCTATAATAATACTATTATAGTACATATATAGTATATTATAGTACACTAACATATGTAGTACAAAGCGTAATATTTCATGTCGTTCATGAACTCTGTTTCTTTTTGCAGTAAAACCGTGGCGTTATTTTTGTAGATTCTGCAAGAGAATTTAAAATATAGGTGAAAGAGTCGGTTTTAAGTTTCAATAATGGATAAATAAGATCTATATTCTAAAGTATGGGATACCTCAGGATACCTCTCTGGATACCGTTAACATGTACGAAAAACAAGCAGTCACTAAATGGCAATAACATTAAATACATATTAAACACATATATATATATTTATATATATATTAAATACCTACATTTATTAAAGATAATGCATGTCACGTAAGATGGTGTCGGTACACATGTACCTAGATAGAAGATACAGATTACGTTGCGAATAAGATCATTACTGCCACGTAAGTATGCTATGTAGATGATGCGAGCAATATGTGATGCAAGTGATGTAGGACTGTTACACATGTTGTTCGTATCTCTACATTGAACGCTATTTTTATCTATCCCTCTTCCGCACCGTAAATCCTCTATTTACTTATTACTTGACTTCGTGTTACTTACAGTTGCATCAAACCTTATCCACTCATCAATCTTAGCAATATTTCTTATTACTGTCGTTTTATGTTTTATTATTTTTATTTATTATGTGTTCTTACCGAGATTTGTTATTGATGCACGAACAAATATCTCTTAGACTATTTATGTGCTTAATAGATCATTCATCACCATTCATTACTTCATCGTCACAATCATCACCTCTGTAATCATTTTCTTTATCATCATCTTCATCACTATCATCATTATCATCGTCACCACCATCAACATCATCAATCATATTAGTACTACATAAATAATAACACCGTTTATAAATTAGCTGACACTTATTTATTTGCATGCCGATATTAGTTCTTCAAAATATCTCAGAATTGAGTATAGTCTCATAGGTCCACCCATACCCTAAATGGGTAACCGGTGATTTCGTGCGGAGTGCTTTCGTATGGTTTGGTGATTTCATGTGTAGCGTAAATTGTACAATTCTAAAATAATTATTTACGTTAATACATATTATTATTACGCACTATATCACCAATCAACACGAGGTCACTGGTATTACCCTAAAGGTGTATAAGGATTGCCTTACCGATGAGGTAGCATACCATGGCAGTAGATTAATACCTAGCCATCATTAGTAATGTAGTAAATAAAGACTGTTTCATAGAAGTATCACTATACGGTGGTTAGAAACTGATAGTCTATCACTGATTTTGTTATGATATCACTATAATTGGTATTTAATTGTAAAGGTTCGCTTTCTTCCCATCAATTTAGGTTAGGTTTTAACTTACATAACAAATGGCTCTAATGTATCTACAAAACTGCTTTCATATTAAAGGGGCATGCAAACGGAGATGTCAACAGCTTAGGTTTCCATGGTTTCCATGAGATAAGATTATTTGTTATTTACAATTATATAAGATCACTTTTAACTATTATTTAAGATTTATTTTAAAAGACTGGACGGGGATCGAATCCGCGATGTAGGTACAACTTAGCCTGCTGATCTTCACTAGTGGTTATAATTGCATAAATATCCGAACTTATTTAAAACAGTACGTATATAAAACATGTATTAAAAAGTACCTATCCACTTACAAATTACTCACACACATACAACAACACACACGCACACCCACACACGCGCACACATACACATACATACACGCGCACACATCCACACACACGCACAGTGTGCACACTAGGCTCTTATAACTATAGTTATTGACGTGCACTATTAATTATATAGCAACAGCGGTAGATCAATCGATACGATTATAGAAATACTTCTTTTATGTACACAGTACTTGTAGTGTTACAGAATACCTTACTAATTAGGCTGTTATTTGTTTAGTATAGAAAGTTTGACAGATGGAAAGGATACAGTACTGTAGCCTTTCCATACAACGTTGTATTTAGATAATGTATCTACTACCTGTCAATCTGACCATTTATCCTGCTACCGACACCCTAACGAGATAACGCTGTGATATAATAAGTAGGGGCGCTGCAACAAGGGAGACGGGGGAGATATTTCCCCCCCACTTTAAAATCTAGGGGGACCTCCTATGTATTGGATGTCAAAATTTATTTTGATTGGTGTGTCCCACATACATACAAAATCGTTCCAGCATTTTGTATGTAGGGGGACCAACCAATCAAAATAAATGTTGTGGTAAAAGTGGGGGGGGGACCAATACATATGAGGTCCCCCTAGATTTTAAAGTGGGGGTGACATATCCCCGTCCCCCCTATTACAGCGCCCCTAGATAAAAGCAGGAGATGTTACGCGCTACTAACTGAAACGAAGTCAGATCGTCGATCATCTCTCCGAATAGGATAATCAGAATCTGTAAACATTCGAACGGGATTACGTAAGTATGTCGATTAGTGAGAAATCTAAATCAATACATGTAACGAATAAACGAATTAAACACGCGCGCTAAAAGTAAAAGAGTGCATCTAAATCACACCGTGGACATTATACATGGTACACGCGGGAAATATAATTGTTGGCTTAATCGTGTATAACTTGCATACTAGGTTTGTATGTCTATTTAACTTAGTTTATCGCAGATGACGACGATATACGTATAATACAATTAATACATTTAATTGTATATATATAGCGTGTTGATTTCACATAATTTTATTTTGGTGGAATTCATTTATCATATCTAGGAACTTAGATGAAGTTTTTATTAACTTATAACCAAATTGCTCTAATGTACTTCGAAGCTATTTTTATGTTAAGGCATATTATTAAAATAATGTAAGAGCACAGATGATCATCTGCAAATAATGATATCCATACATAAAATATTAACTGCCTGAGTGGCTCAGTTGGCTAAGGAGTCGGACACACGTGAAGTAGAATATGGGTTCAAGCTCCGTCCATTAAAATAGGTCTTAAATATTATATCTTATATAAGTGTGTATAAATAAATGATCGGCTCTCGTTAAAATAATGGATGCCTTAACATGAGAGCGGCTTAGAAAGAACATTATAATGTAACTCTATAGAGTCATATGTAGTTAAGTGAAAGCTTCTTCTAAGTTCCTTAATGGGATGAAAGGACTCCACCAAAATAACAATAATACTAGTTGTATTCATTAAACTTAGCAGTGTTACTCGCATGTATTACTGGGCAGTGTTTACCTGCATGCCGAATCCATGAACTATTGCGAAGATTGATCCGAACACCATCAACAAAATGTCCGTTTTTGTGGAGAAACGAAACTGCGGGAATTAGTTTTATAACTTTAATAATGGTGGAAGTATTAGTAGTAGTAGTAGTGGTGATGGTGGTGGTGGTATAGATGGTGGTGGTGAAAGTAGTAATAGTAGTAGTAGTAGTAGTAGTAGTAGTAGTAGTAGTAGTAGTAGTAGTAGTAGTAGTAGTAGTAGTAGTAGTAGTAGTAGTAGTAGTAGTAGTAGTAGTAGTAGTAGTAGTAGTAGTAGTAGTAGTAGTAGTAGTAGTAGTAGTAGTAGTAGTAGTAGTAGTAGTAGTAGTAGTAGTAGTAGTAGTAGTAGTAGTAGTAGTAGTAGTAGTAGTAGTAGTAGTAGTAGTAGTAGTAGTAGTAGTAGTAGTAGTAGTAGTAGTAGTAGTAGTAGTAGTAGTAGTAGTAGTAGTAGTAGTAGTAGTAGTAGTAGTAGTAGTAGTAGTAGTAGTAGTAGTAGTAGTAGTAGTAGTAGTAGTAGTAGTAGTAGTAGTAGTAGTAGTAGTAGTAGTAGTAGTAGTAGTATATATATATATTTACAAATAACTCTATTACTATAATATATATATATATACAGTCAAAGCTCGATAACTCAACATTGACGGGACGGAGTTTTCATGTTGAGTTAGCGAGTATGTTGAGTTATCGGATATATAAATTAATGACTTAATTAATGTTTTGTTCACATAAATGCATTCAAAATAGTACTCGTATGATAATATAATAATTGTTATTGTATTTTTACGTTTATATATTTATATCCATATATTATTAAATAAAACTATGTTAAATAATGTATGTTGAATTATATTTGTTGAGCAATTAAATTTTATTACATGTAAAAGATACGAATCCAACAACATATGTTTGTGATATTTTGATTTTCATAAATGTAGAGTTATCGGATGTATATTTACATGTAATGTATAGGCTAGGATTATAAAAACGATGTTGAGTTATATGTATGTTGAGTTATATTTGTTGAGTAATAGGGTTTTTGTTAACATGTATGAGATACGAATCCAACCAAATATTTTGTGGATGTTGAGTTATCGGCATGTTGAGTTACCGAGCTTCTACTGTATATATATATATATATATATATATATATATATATATATATATATATATATATATATATGTATGATATATCATGATATATTAACTCTATGATAATGTAAATAATAAAAATATACTATTCGACCCGTATATCAGATATCGAATACACAACATTTATTCAGTTAAATTCTAATTTATCGATTTATTCGATATATTGGCCACACCTAATACATGTACTATATTATACTATATGGTATATACTATACGTATTTTATAGTATACTATATGTGTATACACAAGGACATAGCGAGCTATGTTCACCGAATTAGATACAGCGTACTCGTAAACCATTCTGTGATATCTACTTTTACCTGTACGGCGATTCTAATTGTACATTATACGTAGATATATATATATATATATATATATATATATATATATATATATATATATATATATATATATATATACTACTGATATGTATAAAGATTATCTATGAGAAGGTCACGCCCATAATAAAGAGATCACGTTCATTCATAATAGTACACCTTTATATACGATCAGCATTTTTCATAAACACATGACTGTAAACGCTAATCAGTAAATATTATCAATATACATATACATATAACACGTATGTTTTGTATTGAAGTTGTCGGCATTTCTGATATATCGTAACTCATCCTGTGTGTATAGCGATAAAAAGAGGGCGGTTAATTGGCGAGTAGAACTCGGGCATATCGAGCAGTGTCGCGGGTACGTGTTCAGCACGAGTCAACACAACACAACACAAGAATGCACTGCGCTTTCTACACTGGCTCGTGCGCTAAGGTACCTCGACATTGTATTGTTAACGCAGTCGGAATAGTTCACCTATTGTTAATGATTATATAGTAAACATATATATATATATATATATATATATATATATATATATATATATGTGTGTGTGTGTGCACCATAGTATAATGATTACGTCAAGAATACCTATAGTGTATGATATATATGTCTGGGAGAATACAGCGAAGGTCGTCAAGTATTCGGTTATATGTATACCGCACAGCATACATCCTATGTATTACAAAGGATACGATATATGTAGTATTATACAGTGTACAGGTGTGTGTGTGTGTGTGTGTGTTAGTGTGTGTGTGTGTGTGTATTGTATATGTGATACGGATGTTTTCCTATACATGCATATACTACTAGTACCATGTATAGGAAGTTCCTATTAGGAACACATCTGTATCACATATACACATGCACAGTGTATTGCACACACACACACACACACACACACACACACACACACGCACACACCTGTACAGTGTACAGATGTGTTCCTAATGCACAGTGTAAACCTCAGCACATATGCACCCATATGCACTGGCAATAACTCTCAGGTAAATAAAGTAATTAGTGAAATAGACAACAATAACAATATCACGTGACTATTGTGTGGCCTATATTGTGCGCGGTTAGAAATTTAATCAGCATCTAAATATACACGTATACGTATATACATATATATATATATATACATATATATATATATATATATATATATATACTATGGACTATATATAAGGATGGCGTCTATTGGACGTATACGTTTAATACTCATACTGCCCATTATAATTCCGTGTGTGCTGGTAATATATATATATATATATATATATATATATATATATATATATATATGTATATATATATATATATATATATATATATATATTATCCACACATACACACTGATCATCAGTACTATTTGTCAAACAACTCATGTGTCCTATATATATGTATATATATACCTTCGATATAAAGAAATCTGTATTTATATCAATGGTATTTCAATACTAATCCTCCATTGTGCGAAGATCGCTGTCATAATACAGAGGTCGCGGTCATAATACAGAGATCACGTTCAGCATGAATATTATACGATCAGCATTTTTCATACAAAAAATGAGTATATATATATAGTGTATGACTATGGCAAAGATTTTGCGAAGCATACTGTATATATATATATATATATATATACCGCAAATCATACATAGTATAGTGTGGTGTAGTACTGTAAATTAACTCACTTTTTAAAGTATTCATACTTGTTCGAACTCACTTTTTGAAGTATTGCTACTTGTATATATAAATTACGCCAAGTATTTTGATAGAGCCGTGCACCTGGGTAAAAGAACCTTACCCGAGACTTGTACTCTATAGAGTTATACAAGTACTTGTATACAAGTAAAAAACGAACCAAGACTATTACGTAATGGGCTCAAACCTAGGTCTTACTAGATATAACCGAGCACAAACGATGCTTTTTATGTTACATTTTAATCATAATTATTTATTATAGATATAGGTAATATTAATCTATATATCTCTTACATAATCTGTGTATAAATAAATGCTATTATTTCTATAGGTGGGTAATTTATTTTGTTAATGTTTTTAGTTTTTTAATATCTAAATCTATTCTTTGTGTAATTGAGACTAAGATGTATGCATTCTTTGGATAACCGAGACTGAGACTGCCCCGATACTTCGCATAATATACATTAATTATTTTATCAAAGAAGATCGCAAGTTCGATAATTGCATAACAGTTCTAATTACGAAAGTTCGAAGTTCGAAAGTCATAAGTTCGAAGTATCAAAAGTTCGAAACCGAATTTTGTTTCAAAGTTCGATACTGTTCCATACTTGTTGGAACTGGCCGAGTTCATTTACAGCATTAGTGTGGTGTCAGCAGTATTCGCACGTGTGTATCACATACACAACACACACACACATGTGTACAGTGTGTTCGCTTCACACCTATGAACTCGCAATACCTCTCAGGTGAATAAAGTAATTACGCCATTAGCGAAATAAACAACAACAAACAATGACACAGTGTTACTGTACACTCGTGCATATTGTGCGTAGTCAGCATTTTAATCAGGCTCTACATATACACATATATGCCTATATGCACGACGTACATTGTATGACGTACATTGTATGACGTACATTGTATGACGTACATTGTATGACGTACATTGTATGACGTACATTGTATGACGTACATTGTATGACGTACATTGTATGACGTACATTGTATGACGTACATTGTATGACGTACATTGTATGACGTACATTGTATGACGTACATTGTATGACGGACATTGTATGACGTACATTGTATGACGTACATTGTATGTATGGTATACGTACTATGTTCATTGGACGTAATGCCGTGTACGATTATAGCCTATAGAATATAGGTCAGTGTACTAATATAATACAGGTAAACACATAGATAGTACACTACAGTTCACTATATATAGCATATATATATATATATATATATATATATATATATATATATTGATTTATTCACGAGTGTATACAGAATTTACTGTGAAAATGCTGATCGTATATAATCGCACATATAATAAGAATGAACGTGACCTCTGTATTATGACCGTGACCTTCACACAACGGATGTGTTGTGTAGTCGGTATTGTGTAGTAGGTTTGTTGTTCGACACATAATAGTGCTGTGTTGGTAATCTTTATACGTAGTAGTAGTAGTAGTAGTATATAACTATCCAACGTATATATATATATATATATATATATATATTATTGTGAGTGATGTGGGTGTGTGGTGTGATGCGTGATGTGTGATGTGGTGTGGTGTGTGATTTGGTGTGTGATGTGGTGTGTGGTGCGGGTACTATACACAATTTAGCGTACATCCTGACACATGTGATCTTCTATAAACCCATAGAGCCATAGCTCTCTCTCTACAGAGAGATTCTCTCCTGATCTATGTATACAACCACATATCTAGAGAGAAAGCTTTATCTCTCTGTATAAAACCACAGAGCTAGAGAGAAAGCTTTAGCTCTCTGTATAAAACCACAGAGCTAGAGAGAAAGCTTTAGCTCTCTGTATAAAACCACAGAGCTAGAGAGAAAGCTTTAGCTCTCTGTATACAACCACAGAGCTAGAGAGAACGCTTTAGCTCTATGTATAAAACCACAGAGCTAGAGAGAAAGCTTTAGCTCTATGTATAAAACCACAGAGCTAGAGAGAAAGCTTTAGCTCTCTGTATAAAACCACAGAGCTAGAGAGAAAGCTTTAGCTCTATGTATAAAACCACAGAGCTAGAGAGAAAGCTTTAGCTCTCTGTATAAAACCACAGAGCTAGAGAGAAAGCTTTAGCTCTCTGTATAAAACCACAGAGCTAGAGAGAAAGCTTTAGCTCTCTGTATAAAACCACAGAGCTAGAGAGAAAGCTTTAGCTCTATGTATAAAACCACATAGCTAGAGAGAAAGCTTTAGCTCTCTGTATACAACCACAGAGCTAGAGAGAAAGCTTTAGCTCTCTGTATACAACCACAGAGCTAGAGAGAAAGCTTTAGCTCTCTGTATACAACCACAGAGCTAGAGAGAAAGCTTTAGCTCTCTGTATACAACCACAGAGCTAGAGAGAAAGCTTTAGCTCTCTGTATACAACCACAGAGCTAGAGAGAAAGCTTTAGCTCTCTGTATACAACCACAGAGCTAGAGAGAAAGCTTTAGCTCTCTGTATACAACCACAGAGCTAGAGAGAAAGCTTTAGCTCTCTGTATAAAACCACAGAGCTAGAGAGAAAGCTTTAGCTCTCTGTATACAACCACAGAGCTAGAGAGAAAGCTTTATCTCTATGTATAAAACCACAGAGCTAGAGAGAAAGCTTTAGCTCTATGTATACAAGCACAGAGCTAGAGAGAAAGCTTTAGCTCTATGTATAAAACCCATGTCATAGCAAATACTTCGGCTTATTTGTGTACTAGCGTATGTAATGCATAGTGTGTATCAAAGATTTGTGAAGCATATTCTTACAAAATTGTTAGTGTGTGTACTCATTTTATACGATATGGCAGTGATATTTACATATATGTACAATGTACACTGTACATTGTATACAATGTATACAATTGTATACAGTCTGTATACTATACACTGTATACTATACACTGTATATTGTATTTAAGGCTAATGTTTCTAATTAATAACATTATATTAATCAATGATCCACCTTAGGCTATTGAAAGGCGCTCTATTGAACACCTTATAAGGCTATAGGCTATATATAGCCTATAGGCTTCATGAACAGCGTTCATTCATTCGCTCGTATACACATAGGTGTGTATGTGTGTGTATGTGTAATAAACATACGTTATATGTATATACAAACTATTTCACGAAGAGAAACTATAGGTACTTTCTCTTCTTTGTCCTTCTTCTTTCCTGCTTTTTTCTTATCTTTAGTATCTATCACGTATAATTAACAACATTAAAATACCGATCTTTAAATACATAAACAATACGATTACATATTTAGCTGTTTACGGTAGTACGTTATAACTATAGGTATACATATATGTGTTCAATGATGTGTACTAATGATTAATAACTATTAGATAACACTACCTATATGAACAGCACCCATACCTAGGGGCGTTATAAAATGGGGGATGGGGGGACATATCCCCCCACTTTTAAGATCTACAAATGTTGTTATTATTTATGAATATTATATTTCTGTTATTTATAGTCGTTGTAGTATCATCATATCCAACTTTGATTTGTATTGTGCAACCCAATACAAGTCAATCATATTAAGCCCTCTACAAGTGATATTATAGATGTATCTCCTTAGAAAAGCATATTGTAATAATTTATGAGTCTATCGAATTAATTGCTGAGATATCCCCCCACTTGTAATCACCCTGTGACGCACCTACCGGGTAGGGCCTGACCATACATATACTATATCTATACTATACATATACTATACCTATACTATACCTATACCATACCTATACTATATCTACACAAGTATCACGTGACCTAGAACGACTAACCTGTAACATCCTGCACGGTGGCTTCTTCACCCGTGTAGCCCTGGTTTACTGTGTGCGGGGTGCGAGGTGCGGGGTGTGTTGTCATGGTAACTATAGGCTATACCCTAATACACACAGGTGTGCGGCGCACTATAGTGCGGTGTATACACACAGGTGTGCGGCGTACTTCATACAGGTGTGCGCAATACACACAGGTGTGCGGTGCACTACATCAATTACATTAGTAAATACACACACACATATGTGTGTGTGTATATATATACATAAATACACATATAAATGCATATATATTCACAAATATATATACACATATATAGGGAGTTTCTAGTTTTTGAATTCATTCATATTTAATAATTTATATGCATATCCTTATGTTAATACTCTATTATATTATAATATAACACATAGGATAAGCGACGAAGAGAACTTGCCATGTTTACACGTTTAAAACATAGTGTATGTACATGTGTAAGTAAGTAAGTAAGTAAGTAAGTAAGTAAGTAAGTAAGTAAGTAAGTAAGTAAGTAAGTAAGTAAGTAAGTAAGTAAGTAAGTAAGTAAGTAAGTAAGTAAGTAAGTAAGTAAGTAAGTAAGTAAGTAAGTAAGTAAGTAAGTAAGTAAGTAAGTAAGTAAGTAAGTAAGTAAGTAAGTAAGTAAGTAAGTAAGTAAGTAAGTAAGTAAGTAAGTAAGTAAGTAAGTAAGTAAGTAACCTAAGTAAACGTGTATTCACCTAACTTCAAATTAACAGTTTTTCGATAATATTTACAAATGAAATAAGATTAATCATGATCATATATTATATATATATATATATATATATATATATATATATATATATGTATATGTGTGTGTGTGTGTGTGTGTGTGTGTGTGTGTGTGTGTGTGTGTGTGTGTGTGTGTGTGTGTGTGTATTTGAATCGGATTCAGTAATACAAGTAAGTAGTTATCAGTAGTTGGTATACTATAGTATACAACATATATCGTTGAATGAAGTTTATAGTAGTTACAGTTATATCGTATAACTAAATATATAACTATAGTTGATTGATATCTATGAATATTTGCATCAGTATATTGATAGTATATTAACTTGCATTTACAAGTGTGTGTGTGTGTGTGTGTGTATGTGTGTGTGTGTGTGTGTGTATGTGTGTGTGTGTGTGAAGTTTCCTTTTAGTATAGTAACTTGCATTTACAAGTGTGTGTGTGTGTGTATGTATGTGTGTGTGTGTGTGTGTGTGTGTGTGTGTGTGTGTGAAGTTTCCTTTTACATTTAATGTTATTGTTGTTTCATTTTGTTAATTAAATAATAATTTAAATACAAATTACTAATTTATAAATAATTTATCCTATATATATAGTTGTAGTGTTATTTTATTAAAACTAGTAGGTTACTTTAGTAATTTAAGTAAATTAAATAAATAATTATATATATAATAGGTACATCTATAGATGTTACATATAATATGTACTTACCTTCGTACGTAGACATATTAAATACTTAACAATAACAAATATAAATATCGATTAATTTCCTATACGTGTTCGTATACACTAAATATCTAATTCCGCTCTATATACTATAATATATAGTATAGTATACTACTGCCTATAGTCCACTCTATACTAGAGAGCTTTATATCCCGCCTAAAACTGCGAGAAAATCTATAAATAAACACACACACACTACGATTGATATGTATAAATACACGTATATACGAGCGCGCGTGTGAATATATACCACCAGGGCGGTGTCGAGTATCGGTACCGCCCCCTGTGTTTTCTGATGCGTATCAAACACCGTGTCTTCGATACACGCTCGCCGAGTACTCGTCGTCAGTATGACGTGTCAGTTTGACCTATTTATCCGAGCGCTTATTGGCTCGCGTCGTCGTCGTCGGCGCTTATCGGCGAGTCGGCAGTTTCGTGATATGCCGAGCTCGCGTTTCGTGTGTTCCGCGTATATGTGCGCTTGTAAGGTCATACTAACGATTGTGTATCAAATATACTCTTACATACCTGAACTTTATATATATATATTAAGTTAACTTAACTTAAACATATATATATATATATATATATATATAATATATATATTATATATATATCTGAATTTAACGAATAATCTTGAATTTGAAAATGTTAACATATATATATTTATGTAATATTTCTATACTTTTTATGCTTGTATAGTTTAGTGAATTCAATATAAATGCATACTTATTAGCATTCATACAAACCATCAATACAAACAGGCGGGATTACATATTGAAAATGCTTAACGCCACATCGACTCGAATAGTATGTTTGTCTTGGAACTACAGTTCCCGCGCTTTTTGTTAAACTAAATATGAATGGGCGGGATTAAATATAGGATAAATCTACTCGACCGATGAATTATTCCCGCTATCACGTATAAGTTATACGTGATTTAAAATAGAAACAAGAGTGGTGTTTGTTATCAACTTGGTGTTTCTTATCGTTTCTTATATGTAGTTTATTAATTAACCTACTAGTTTCGATAAGAAACACCAAGTTGATAACAAACACCACTCTTATTTCTATTTTATATCACGTATAACTTATATATATATATATACTAATTAATTTTAAAGTGTATATATTCGAAGTTTATTAATTCCTATTTCGAAAAAAGTTCACTATGAGTGATATGTTAATTTCAATATCTACATAGACCTGTGTCGTTGAAAACGATTGGCGTGATATTCGATTTCATTTACATGTAAATATACGTAAATCCACCGAATAAATCTGAAAATTTCGTTGTAAGTAATTTCGATATAATCGGCCTTTACTGTACATTGATATATATATATATATATAATAATATTCTTATAATAATCTTATAATACTCTTATAGTATTATAATACTCTTGTAATACTTGTATAGTATTATAATAATCTTATAATACTCTTATAGTATTATAATACTCTTGTAATACTCTTATAGTATTATAATAATCTTATAATACTCTTATAGTATTATAATACTCATGTAATATTCTTATAGTATTACAATAATTATACTCTTATAATACTCTTATAGTATTATAATACTCATATAATACTCTTATAGTATTATAATACTCTTGTAATACTCTTATAATATTATAATAATCTTATAATACTCTTATAGTATTATAATACTCATGTAATACTCTTATAGTATTACAATAATTATACTCTTATAATACTCTTATATTATTATAATACTCATGTAATACTCTTATAGTATTACAATAATTATACTCTTATAATACTCTTATAGTATTATAATACTCTTGTAATACTCTTATAGTATTATAATACTCTTGTAATACTCTTATAGTATTATAATAATCTTATAATACTCTTATAGTATTATAATACTCATGTAATACTCTTATAGTATTACAATAATCTTATAATACTCTTATAGTATTATAATACTCATGTAATACTCTTATAGTATTACAATAATTATACTCTTATAATACTCTTATAGTATTATAATACTCTTATAATACTCTTATAGTATTATAATACTCTTGTAATACTCTTATAGTATTACAATAATCTTATAATACTCATGTAATACTCTTATAGTATTACAATAATTATACTCTTATAATACTCTTATAGTATTATAATACTCTTGTAATACTCTTTTAGTATTATAATACTCTTATAATACTCTTATAGTATTATAATACTCTTGTAATACTTGTATAGTATTATAATAATCTTATAATACTCTTATAGTATTATAATACTCTTGTAATACTCTTATAGTATTACAATAATTATACTCTTATAATACAATTATAGTTTTATAATACTCTTATAATACTCTTATAGTATTATAATACTCTTATAATACTCTTATAGTATTATAATACTCTTGTAATACTCTTATAGTATTACAATAATCTTATAATACTCTTATAGTATTATAATACTCATGTAATACTCTTATAGTATTACAATAATTATACTCTTATAATACTCTTATAGTATTATAATACTCTTATAATACTCTTATAGTATTATAATACTCTTATAATACTCTTATAGTATTATAATACTCTTGTAATACTCTTATAGTATTACAATTATCTTATAATACTCTTATAGTATTATAATACTCTTATAGTATTACAATAATTATACTCTTATAATACTCTTATAGTATTATAATACTCATGTAATACTCTTATAGTATTACAATAATTATACTCTTATAATACTCTTATAGTATTATAATACTCTTATAATACTCTTATAGTATTATAATACTCTTATAATACTCTTATAGTATTATAATACTCTTGTAATACTCTTATAGTATTACAATTATCTTATAATACTCTTATATTATTATAATAATCATGTAATACTCTTATAGTATTACAATAATTATACTCTTATAATACTCTTATAGTTTTATAATATTCTTATAATAATCTTATAATACTCTTATAGTATTATAATACTCTTGTAATACTCTTATAGTATTATAATAATCTTATAATACTCTTATAATATTATAATACTCATGTAATACTCTTATAGTATTACAATAATTATACTCTTATAATACTCTTATAGTATTATAATACTCTTGTAATACTCTTATAGTATTACAATTATCTTATAATACTCTTATAGTATTATAATACTCTTATAGTATTACAATAATTATACTCTTATAATACTCTTATAGTATTATAATACTCATGTAATACTCTTATAGTATTACAATAATTATACTCTTATAATACTCTTATATTATTATAATACTCATGTAATACTCTTATAATATTACAATAATTATACTCTTATAATACTCTTATAATATTATAATACTCTTATAATACTCTTATAGTATTATAATACTCTTATAATACTCTTATAGTATTATAATACTCTTGTAATACTCTTATAGTATTACAATTATCTTATAATACTATTATAGTATTATAATAATCATGTAATACTCTTATAGTATTACAATAATTATACTCTTATAATACTCTTATAGTTTTATAATATTCTTATAATAATCTTATAATACTCTTATAGTATTATAATACTCTTGTAATACTCTTATAGTATTATAATAATCTTATAATACTCTTATAGTATTATAATACTCTTATAGTATTATAATACTCTTGTAATACTCTTATAGTATTACAATAATCTTATAATACTCTTATAGTATTATAATACTCATGTAATACTCTTATAGTATTACAATAATTATACTCTTATAATACTCTTATAGTATTATAATACTCTTATAACACTCTTATAGTATTATAATATTCTTATAATACTCTTATAGTATTATAATACTCTTGTAATACTTGTATAGTATTATAATAATCTTATAATACTCTTATAGTATTATAATACTCTTGTAATACTCTTATAGTATTACAATAATCTTATAATACTCTTATAGTATTATAATACTCATGTAATACTCTTATAGTATTACAATAATTATACTCTTATAATACTCTTATAGTATTATAATACTCTTATAATACTCTTATATTATTATAATACTCATGTAATACTCTTATAGTATTACAATAATTATAATCTTATAATACTCTTATAGTATTATAATACTCTTGTAATACTCTTATAGTATTATAATACTCTTGTAATACTCTTATAGTATTATAATAATCTTATAATACTCTTATAGTATTATAATACTCATGTAATACTCTTATAGTATTACAATAATTATACTCTTATAATACTCTTATAGTATTATAATACTCATATAATACTCTTATAGTATTATAATACTCTTGTAATACTCTTATAATATTATAATAATCTTATAATACTCTTATAGTATTATAATACTCATGTAATACTCTTATAGTATTATAATACTCATGTAATACTCTTATAGTATTACAATAATTATACTCTTATAATACTCTTATAGTATTATAATACTCTTATAATACTCTTATAGTATTATAATACTCTTATAATACTCTTATAGTATTATAATACTCTTGTAATACTCTTATAGTATTACAATTATCTTATAATACTCTTATAGTATTATAATACTCTTATAGTATTACAATAATTATACTCTTATAATACTCTTATAGTATTATAATACTCATGTAATACTCTTATAGTATTACAATAATTATACTCTTATAATACTCTTATAGTATTATAATACTCTATTAATACTCTTAATGTATTATAATACTCATGTAATACTCTTATAGTATTACAATAATTATACTCTTATAATACTCTTATAGTATTATAATACTCTTGTAATACTCTTATAGTATTACAATTATCTTATAATACTCTTATAGTATTATAATACTCTTATAGTATTACAATAATTATACTCTTATAATACTCTTATAGTATTATAATACTCTTGTAATACTCTTATAGTATTACAATTATCTTATAATACTCTTATAGTATTATAATAATCATGTAATACTCTTATAGTATTACAATAATTATACTCTTATAATACTCTTATAGTTTTATAATATTCTTATAATAATCTTATAATACTCTTATAGTATTATAATACTCTTGTAATACTTGTATAGTATTATAATAATCTTATAATACTCTTATAGTATTATAATACTCTTGTAATACTCTTATAGTATTATAATAATCTTATAATACTCTTATAGTATTATAATACTCATGTAATACTCTTATAGTATTACAATAATTATACTCTTATAATACTCTTATAGTATTATAATACTCATATAATACTCTTATAGTATTATAATACTCATGTAATACTCTTATAGTATTACAATAATTATACTCTTATAATACTCTTATAGTATTATAATACTCTTATAATACTCTTATAGTATTATAATACTCTTGTAATACTCTTATAGTATTACAATAATCTTATAATACTCTTATAGTATTATAATACTCATGTAATACTCTTATAGTATTACAATAATTATACTCTTATAATCCTCTTATAGTATTATAATACTCATGTAATACTCTTATAGTATTAAAATAATCTTATTATACTCTTATAGTATTATAATACTCATGTAATACTCTTCTAGTATTACAATAATTATACTCTTATAATACTCTTATAGTATTATAATACTCTTATAATACTCTTATAGTATTATAATACTCTTGTAATACTCTTATAGTATTACAATAATCTTATAATACTCTTATAGTATTATAATACTCATGTAATACTCTTATAGTATTACAATAATTATACTCTTATAATACTCTTATAGTATTATAATACTCTTATAATACTCTTATAGTATTATAATACTCTTATAATACTCTTATAATATTATAATACTCTTGTAATACTTGTATAGTATTATAATAATCTTATAATAATCTTATAATACTCTTATAGTATTATAATACTCTTGTAATACTCTTATAGTATTATAATAATCTTATAATACTCTTATAGTATTATAATACTCATGTAATACTCTTATAGTATTACAATAATTATACTCTTATAATACTCTTATAGTATTATAATACTCTTATAATACTCTTATAGTATTATAATACTCTTATAATACTCTTATAGTATTATAATACTCTTGTAATACTCTTATAGTATTACAATAATCTTATAATACTCTTATAGTATTATAATACTCATGTAATACTCTTATAGTATTACAATAATTATACTCTTATAATACTCTTATAGTATTATAATACTCTTATAATACTCTTATAGTATTATAATACTCTTGTAATACTCTTATAGTATTACAATAATCTTATAATACTCTTATAGTATTATAATACTCATGTAATACTCTTATAGTATTACAATAATTATACTCTTATAATACTCTTATAGTATTATAATACTCTTATAATACTCTTATAGTATTATAATACTCTTATAATACTCTTATAGTATTATAATACTCTTGTAATACTCTTATAGTATTATAATACTCTTGTAATACTCTTATAGTATTATAATAATCTTATAATACTCTTATAGTATTATAATACTCATGTAATACTCTTATAGTATTACAATAATCTTATAATACTCTTATAGTATTATAATACTCATGTAATACTCTTATAGTATTACAATAATTATACTCTTATAATACTCTTATAGTATTATAATACTCTTATAATACTCTTATAGTATTATAATACTCTTGTAATACTCTTATAGTATTACAATAATCTTATAATACTCATGTAATACTCTTATAGTATTACAATAATTATACTCTTATAATACTCTTATAGTATTATAATACTCTTGTAATACTCTTTTAGTATTATAATACTCTTATAATACTCTTATAGTATTATAATACTCTTGTAATACTTATATAGTATTATAATAATCTTATAATACTCTTATAGTATTATAATACTCTTGTAATACTCTTATAGTATTACAATAATTATACTCTTATAATACAATTATAGTTTTATAATACTCTTATAATACTCTTATAGTATTATAATACTCTTATAATACTCTTATAGTATTATAATACTCTTGTAATACTCTTATAGTATTACAATAATCTTATAATACTCTTATAGTATTATAATACTCATGTAATACTCTTATAGTATTACAATAATTATACTCTTATAATACTCTTATAGTATTATAATACTCTTATAATACTCTTATAGTATTATAATACTCTTATAATACTCTTATAGTATTATAATACTCTTGTAATACTCTTATAGTATTACAATTATCTTATAATACTCTTATAGTATTATAATACTCTTATAGTATTACAATAATTATACTCTTATAATACTCTTATAGTATTATAATACTCATGTAATACTCTTATAGTATTACAATAATTATACTCTTATAATACTCTTATAGTATTATAATACTCTTATAATACTCTTATAGTATTATAATACTCTTATAATACTCTTATAGTATTATAATACTCTTGTAATACTCTTATAGTATTACAATTATCTTATAATACTCTTATATTATTATAATAATCATGTAATACTCTTATAGTATTACAATAATTATACTCTTATAATACTCTTATAGTTTTATAATATTCTTATAATAATCTTATAATACTCTTATAGTATTATAATACTCTTGTAATACTCTTATAGTATTATAATAATCTTATAATACTCTTATAATATTATAATACTCATGTAATACTCTTATAGTATTACAATAATTATACTCTTATAATACTCTTATAGTATTATAATACTCTTGTAATACTCTTATAGTATTACAATTATCTTATAATACTCTTATAGTATTATAATACTCTTATAGTATTACAATAATTATACTCTTATAATACTCTTATAGTATTATAATACTCATGTAATACTCTTATAGTATTACAATAATTATACTCTTATAATACTCTTATATTATTATAATACTCATGTAATACTCTTATAATATTACAATAATTATACTCTTATAATACTCTTATAATATTATAATACTCTTATAATACTCTTATAGTATTATAATACTCTTATAATACTCTTATAGTATTATAATACTCTTGTAATACTCTTATAGTATTACAATTATCTTATAATACTCTTATAGTATTATAATAATCATGTAATACTCTTATAGTATTACAATAATTATACTCTTATAATACTCTTATAGTTTTATAATATTCTTATAATAATCTTATAATACTCTTATAGTATTATAATACTCTTGTAATACTCTTATAGTATTATAATAATCTTATAATACTCTTATAGTATTATAATACTCTTATAGTATTATAATACTCTTGTAATACTCTTATAGTATTACAATAATCTTATAATACTCTTATAGTATTATAATACTCATGTAATACTCTTATAGTATTACAATAATTATACTCTTATAATACTCTTATAGTATTATAATACTCTTATAACACTCTTATAGTATTATAATATTCTTATAATACTCTTATAGTATTATAATACTCTTGTAATACTTGTATAGTATTATAATAATCTTATAATACTCTTATAGTATTATAATACTCTTGTAATACTCTTATAGTATTACAATAATTATACTCTTATAATACAATTATAGTTTTATAATACTCTTATAATACTCTTATAGTATTATAATACTCTTGTAATACTCTTATAGTATTACAATAATCTTATAATACTCTTATAGTATTATAATACTCATGTAATACTCTTATAGTATTACAATAATTATACTCTTATAATACTCTTATAGTATTATAATACTCTTATAATACTCTTATATTATTATAATACTCATGTAATACTCTTATAGTATTACAATAATTATAATCTTATAATACTCTTATAGTATTATAATACTCTTGTAATACTCTTATAGTATTATAATACTCTTGTAATACTCTTATAGTATTATAATAATCTTATAATACTCTTATAGTATTATAATACTCATGTAATACTCTTATAGTATTACAATAATTATACTCTTATAATACTCTTATAGTATTATAATACTCATATAATACTCTTATAGTATTATAATACTCTTGTAATACTCTTATAATATTATAATAATCTTATAATACTCTTATAGTATTATAATACTCATGTAATACTCTTATAGTATTATAATACTCATGTAATACTCTTATAGTATTACAATAATTATACTCTTATAATACTCTTATAGTATTATAATACTCTTATAATACTCTTATAGTATTATAATACTCTTATAATACTCTTATAGTATTATAATACTCTTGTAATACTCTTATAGTATTACAATTATCTTATAATACTCTTATAGTATTATAATACTCTTATAGTATTACAATAATTATACTCTTATAATACTCTTATAGTATTATAATACTCATGTAATACTCTTATAGTATTACAATAATTATACTCTTATAATACTCTTATAGTATTATAATACTCTATTAATACTCTTAATGTATTATAATACTCATGTAATACTCTTATAGTATTACAATAATTATACTCTTATAATACTCTTATAGTATTATAATACTCTTGTAATACTCTTATAGTATTACAATTATCTTATAATACTCTTATAGTATTATAATACTCTTATAGTATCACAATAATTATACTCTTATAATACTCTTATAGTATTATAATACTCTTGTAATACTCTTATAGTATTACAATTATCTTATAATACTCTTATAGTATTATAATAATCATGTAATACTCTTATAGTATTACAATAATTATACTCTTATAATACTCTTATAGTTTTATAATATTCTTATAATAATCTTATAATACTCTTATAGTATTATAATACTCTTGTAATACTTGTATAGTATTATAATAATCTTATAATACTCTTATAGTATTATAATACTCTTGTAATACTCTTATAGTATTATAATAATCTTATAATACTCTTATAGTATTATAATACTCATGTAATACTCTTATAGTATTACAATAATTATACTCTTATAATACTCTTATAGTATTATAATACTCTTATAATACTCTTATAGTATTATAATACTCTTATAATACTCTTATAGTATTATAATACTCTTGTAATACTCTTATAGTATTACAATTATCTTATAATACTCTTATATTATTATAATAATCATGTAATACTCTTATAGTATTAAAATAATTATACTCTTATAATACTCTTATAGTTTTATAATATTCTTATAATAATCTTATAATACTCTTATAGTATTATAATACTCTTGTAATACTCTTATAGTATTATAATAATCTTATAATACTCTTATAATATTATAATACTCATGTAATACTCTTATAGTATTACAATAATTATACTCTTATAATACTCTTATAGTATTATAATACTCTTGTAATACTCTTATAGTATTACAATTATCTTATAATACTCTTATAGTATTATAATACTCTTATAGTATTACAATAATTATACTCTTATAATACTCTTATAGTATTATAATACTCATGTAATACTCTTATAGTATTACAATAATTATACTCTTATAATACTCTTATATTATTATAATACTCATGTAATACTCTTATAATATTACAATAATTATACTCTTATAATACTCTTATAATATTATAATACTCTTATAATACTCTTATAGTATTATAATACTCTTATAATACTCTTATAGTATTATAATACTCTTGTAATACTCTT
Source organism: Osedax fenrisi (assembly GCA_964019155.1). NCBI lineage: Eukaryota > Metazoa > Annelida > Polychaeta > Sabellida > Siboglinidae > Osedax > Osedax fenrisi. The sequence goes on from OZ025245.1 coordinate 7,807,378, forward strand.
ATAGTATTACAATTATCTTATAATACTCTTATAGTATTATAATAATCATGTAATACTCTTATAGTATTACAATAATTATACTCTTATAATACTCTTATAGTTTTATAATATTCTTATAATAATCTTATAATACTCTTATAGTATTATAATACTCTTGTAATACTCTTATAGTATTATAATAATCTTATAATACTCTTATAGTATTATAATACTCTTATAGTATTATAATACTCTTGTAATACTCTTATAGTATTACAATAATCTTATAATACTCTTATAGTATTATAATACTCATGTAATACTCTTATAGTATTACAATAATTATACTCTTATAATACTCTTATAGTATTATAATACTCTTATAACACTCTTATAGTATTATAATATTCTTATAATACTCTTATAGTATTATAATACTCTTGTAATACTTGTATAGTATTATAATAATCTTATAATACTCTTATAGTATTATAATACTCTTGTAATACTCTTATAGTATTACAATAATTATACTCTTATAATACAATTATAGTTTTATAATACTCTTATAATACTCTTATAGTATTATAATACTCTTATAGTATTATAATACTCTTGTAATACTCTTATAGTATTACAATAATCTTATAATACTCTTATAGTATTATAATACTCATGTAATACTCTTATAGTATTACAATAATTATACTCTTATAATACTCTTATAGTATTATAATACTCTTATAATACTCTTATATTATTATAATACTCATGTAATACTCTTATAGTATTACAATAATTATAATCTTATAATACTCTTATAGTATTATAATACTCTTGTAATACTCTTATAGTATTATAATACTCTTGTAATACTCTTATAGTATTATAATAATCTTATAATACTCTTATAGTATTATAATACTCATGTAATACTCTTATAGTATTACAATAATTATACTCTTATAATACTCTTATAGTATTATAATACTCATATAATACTCTTATAGTATTATAATACTCTTGTAATACTCTTATAATATTATAATAATCTTATAATACTCTTATAGTATTATAATACTCATGTAATACTCTTATAGTATTATAATACTCATGTAATACTCTTATAGTATTACAATAATTATACTCTTATAATACTCTTATAGTATTATAATACTCTTATAATACTCTTATAGTATTATAATACTCTTATAATACTCTTATAGTATTATAATACTCTTGTAATACTCTTATAGTATTACAATTATCTTATAATACTCTTATAGTATTATAATACTCTTATAGTATTACAATAATTATACTCTTATAATACTCTTATAGTATTATAATACTCATGTAATACTCTTATAGTATTACAATAATTATACTCTTATAATACTCTTATAGTATTATAATACTCTATTAATACTCTTAATGTATTATAATACTCATGTAATACTCTTATAATATTACAATAATTATACTCTTATAATACTCTTATAGTATTATAATACTCTTGTAATACTCTTATAGTATTACAATTATCTTATAATACTCTTATAGTATTATAATACTCTTATAGTATTACAATAATTATACTCTTATAATACTCTTATAGTATTATAATACTCTTGTAATACTCTTATAGTATTACAATTATCTTATAATACTCTTATAGTATTATAATAATCATGTAATACTCTTATAGTATTACAATAATTATACTCTTATAATACTCTTATAGTTTTATAATATTCTTATAATAATCTTATAATACTCTTATAGTATTATAATACTCTTGTAATACTTGTATAGTATTATAATAATCTTATAATACTCTTATAGTATTATAATACTCTTGTAATACTCTTATAGTATTATAATAATCTTATAATACTCTTATAGTATTATAATACTCATGTAATACTCTTATAGTATTACAATAATTATACTCTTATAATACTCTTATAGTATTATAATACTCATATAATACTCTTATAGTATTATAATACTCATGTAATACTCTTATAGTATTACAATAATTATACTCTTATAATACTCTTATAGTATTATAATACTCTTATAATACTCTTATAGTATTATAATACTCTTGTAATACTCTTATAGTATTACAATAATCTTATAATACTCTTATAGTATTATAATACTCATGTAATACTCTTATAGTATTACAATAATTATACTCTTATAATCCTCTTATAGTATTATAATACTCATGTAATACTCTTATAGTATTACAATAATCTTATTATACTCTTATAGTATTATAATACTCATGTAATACTCTTCTAGTATTACAATAATTATACTCTTATAATACTCTTATAGTATTATAATACTCTTATAATACTCTTATAGTATTATAATACTCTTGTAATACTCTTATAGTATTACAATAATCTTATAATACTCTTATAGTATTATAATACTCATGTAATACTCTTATAGTATTACAATAATTATACTCTTATAATACTCTTATAGTATTATAATACTCTTATAATACTCTTATAGTATTATAATACTCTTATAATACTCTTATAATATTATAATACTCTTGTAATACTTGTATAGTATTATAATAATCTTATAATAATCTTATAATACTCTTATAGTATTATAATACTCTTGTAATACTCTTATAGTATTATAATAATCTTATAATACTCTTATAGTATTATAATACTCATGTAATACTCTTATAGTATTACAATAATTATACTCTTATAATACTCTTATAGTATTATAATACTCTTATAATACTCTTATAGTATTATAATACTCTTATAATACTCTTATAGTATTATAATACTCTTGTAATACTCTTATAATATTACAATAATCTTATAATACTCTTATAGTATTATAATACTCATGTAATACTCTTATAGTATTACAATAATTATACTCTTATAATACTCTTATAGTATTATAATACTCTTATAATACTCTTATAGTATTATAATACTCTTGTAATACTCTTATAGTATTACAATAATCTTATAATACTCTTATAGTATTATAATACTCATGTAATACTCTTATAGTATTACAATAATTATACTCTTATAATACTCTTATAGTATTATAATACTCTTATAATACTCTTATAGTATTATAATACTCTTATAATACTCTTATAGTATTATAATACTCTTGTAATACTCTTATAGTATTACAATTATCTTATAATACTCTTATAGTATTATAATACTCTTATAATACTCTTATAGTATTATAATACTCTTATAATACTCTTATAGTATTATAATACTCTTGTAATACTCTTATAGTATTACAATTATCTTATAATACTCTTATAGTATTATAATAATCATGTAATACTCTTATAGTATTACAATAATTATACTCTTATAATACTCTTATAGTTTTATAATATTCTTATAATAATCTTATAATACTCTTATAGTATTATAATACTCTTGTAATACTTGTATAGTATTATAATAATCTTATAATACTCTTATAGTATTATAATACTCTTGTAATACTCTTATAGTATTATAATAATCTTATAATACTCTTATAGTATTATAATACTCATGTAATACTCTTATATTATTACAATAATTATACTCTTATAATACTCTTATAGTATTATAATACTCATATAATACTCTTATAGTATTATAATACTCTTGTAATACTCTTATAATATTATAATAATCTTATAATACTCTTATAGTATTATAATACTCATGTAATACTCTTATAGTATTATAATACTCATGTAATACTCTTATTGTATTACAATAATTATACTCTTATAATACTCTTATAGTATTATAATACTCTTATAATACTCTTATAGTATTATAATACTCTTGTAATACTCTTATAGTATTACAATAATCTTATAATACTCTTATAGTATTATAATACTCATGTAATACTCTTATAGTATTACAATAATTATACTCTTATAATACTCTTATAGTATTATAATACTCTTATAATACTCTTATAGTATTATAATACTCTTATAATACTCTTATAGTATTATAATACTCTTGTAATACTCTTATAGTATTACAATTATCTTATAATACTCTTATAGTATTATAATACTCTTATAGTATTACAATAATTATACTCTTATAATACTCTTATAGTATTATAATACTCATGTAATACTCTTATAGTATTACAATAATTATACTCTTATAATACTCTTATAGTATTATAATACTCTTGTAATACTCTTATAGTATTACAATTATCTTATAATACTCTTATAGTATTATAATAATCATGTAATACTCTTATAGTATTACAATAATTATACTCTTATAATACTCTTATAGTTTATAATATTCTTATAATAATCTTATAATACTCTTATAGTATTATAATACTCTTGTAATACTTGTATAGTATTATAATAATCTTATAATACTCTTATAGTATTATAATACTCTTGTAATACTCTTATAGTATTATAATAATCTTATAATACTCTTATAGTATTATAATACTCATGTAATACTCTTATAGTATTACAATAATTATACTCTTATAATACTCTTATAGTATTATAATACTCATATAATACTCTTATAGTATTACAATACTCTTGTAATACTCTTATAATATTATAATAATCTTATAATACTCTTATAGTATTATAATACTCATGTAATACTCTTATAGTATTACAATAATTATACTCTTATAATACTCTTATATTATTATAATACTCTTGTAATACTCTTATAGTATTACAATTATCTTATAATACTCTTATAGTATTATAATACTCTTATAGTATTACAATAATTATATTCTTATAATACTCTTATAGTATTATAATACTCTTATAATACTCTTATAGTATTATAATACTCTTATAATACTATTATAGTATTATAATACTCTTGTAATACTCTTATAGTATTACAATTATCTTATAATACTCTTATAGTATTATAATAATCATGTAATACTCTTATAGTATTACAATAATTATACTCTTATAATACTCTTATAGTTTTATAATATTCTTATAATAATCTTATAATACTCTTATAGTATTATAATACTCTTGTAATACTCTTATAGTATTATAATAATCTTATAATATTCTTATAGTATTATAATACTCTTATAGTATTACAATAATTATACTCTTATAATACTCTTATAGTATTATAATACTCATGTAATACTCTTATAGTATTACAATAATCTTATAATACTCTTATAGTATTATAATACTCATGTAATACTCTTATAGTATTACAATAATTATACTCTTATAATACTCTTATAGTATTATAATACTCTTATAATACTCTTATAGTATTATAATACTCTTGTAATACTCTTATAGTATTACAATAATCTTATAATACTCTTATAGTATTATAATACTCATGTAATATTCTTATAGTATTACAATAATTATACTCTTATAATACTCTTATAGTATTATAATACTCTTATAATACTCTTATAGTATTATAATACTCTTATAATACTCTTATAGTATTATAATACTCTTGTAATACTTGTATAGTATTATAATAATCTTATAATACTCTTATAGTATTATAATACTCTTGTAATACTCTTATAGTATTACAATAATTATACTCTTATAATACAATTATAGTTTTATAATACTCTTATAATACTCTTATAGTATTATAATACTCTTATAATACTCTTATAGTATTATAATACTCTTGTAATACTCTTATAGTATTACAATAATCTTATAATACTCTTATAGTATTATAATACTCATGTAATACTCTTATAGTATTACAATAATTATACTCTTATAATACTCTTATAGTATTATAATACTCTTATAATACTCTTATAGTATTATAATACTCTTATAATACTCTTATAGTATTATAATACTCTTGTAATACTCTTATAGTATTACAATAATTATACTCTTATAATACAATTATAGTTTTATAATACTCTTATAATACTCTTATAGTATTATAATACTCTTATAATACTCTTATAGTATTATAATACTCATGTAATACTCTTATAGTATTACAATAATCTTATAATACTCTTATAGTATTATAATACTCATGTAATACTCTTATAGTATTACAATAATTATACTCTTATAATACTCTTATAGTATTATAATACTCTTATAATACTCTTATAGTATTATAATACTCTTGTAATACTCTTATAGTATTACAATAATCTTATAATACTCTTATAGTATTATAATACTCATGTAATATTCTTATAGTATTACAATAATTATACTCTTATAATACTCTTATAGTATTATAATACTCTTATAATACTCTTATAGTATTATAATACTCTTATAATACTCTTATAGTATTATAATACTCTTGTAATACTTGTATAGTATTATAATAATCTTATAATACTCTTATAGTATTATAATACTCTTGTAATACTCTTATAGTATTACAATAATTATACTCTTATAATACAATTATAGTTTTATAATACTCTTATAATACTCTTATAGTATTATAATACTCTTATAATACTCTTATAGTATTATAATACTCTTGTAATACTCTTATAGTATTACAATAATCTTATAATACTCTTATAGTATTATAATACTCATGTAATACTCTTATAGTATTACAATAATTATACTCTTATAATACTCTTATAGTATTATAATACTCTTATAATACTCTTATAGTATTATAATACTCTTATAATACTCTTATAGTATTATAATACTCTTGTAATACTCTTATAATATTACAATTATCTTATAATACTCTTATAGTATTATAATACTCTTATAGTATTACAATAATTATACTCTTATAATACTCTTATAGTATTATAATACTCATGTAATACTCTTATAGTATTACAATAATTATACTCTTATAATACTCTTATAGTATTATAATACTCTTATAATACTCTTATAGTATTATAATACTCTTATAATACTCTTATAGTATTATAATACTCTTGTAATACTCTTATAGTATTACAATTATCTTATAATACTCTTATAGTATTATAATAATCAAGTAATACTCTTATAGTATTACAATAATTATACTCTTATAGTTTTATAATATTCTTATAATAATCTTATAATACTCTTATAGTATTATAATACTCTTATAATACTCTTATAGTATTATAATACTCTTGTAATACTATTATAGTATTACAATAATCTTATAATACTCTTATAGTATTATAATACTCATGTAATACTTGTATAGTATTATAATAATCTTATAATACTCTTATAGTATTATAATACTCTTGTAATACTCTTATAGTATTACAATAATTATACTCTTATAATACAATTATAGTTTTATAATACTCTTATAATACTCTTATAGTATTATAATACTCTTATAATACTCTTATAGTATTATAATACTCTTGTAATACTCTTATAGTATTACAATAATCTTATAATACTCTTATAGTATTATAATACTCATGTAATACTCTTATAGTATTACAATAATTATACTCTTATAATACTCTTATAGTATTATAATACTCTTATAATACTCTTATAGTATTATAATACTCTTATAATACTCTTATAGTATTATAATACTCTTGTAATACTCTTATAATATTACAATTATCTTATAATACTCTTATAGTATTATAATACTCTTATAGTATTACAATAATTATACTCTTATAATACTCTTATAGTATTATAATACTCATGTAATACTCTTATAGTATTACAATAATTATACTCTTATAATACTCTTATAGTATTATAATACTCTTATAATACTCTTATAGTATTATAATACTCTTATAATACTCTTATAGTATTATAATACTCTTGTAATACTCTTATAGTATTACAATTATCTTATAATACTCTTATAGTATTATAATAATCATGTAATACTCTTATAGTATTACAATAATTATACTCTTATAATACTCTTATAGTTTTATAATATTCTTATAATAATCTTATAATACTCTTATAGTATTATAATACTCTTGTAATACTTGTATAGTATTATAATAATCTTATAATACTCTTATAGTATTATAATACTCTTGTAATACTCTTATAGTATTATAATAATCTTATAATACTCTTAGAGTATTATAATACTCATGTAATACTCTTATAGTATTACAATAATTATACTCTTATAATACTCTTATAGTATTATAATACTCATATAATACTCTTATAGTATTATAATACTCTTGTAATACTCTTATAATATTATAATAATCTTATAATACTCTTATAGTATTATAATACTCATGTAATACTCTTATAGTATTATAATACTCATGTAATACTCTTATAATATTACAATAATTATACTCTTATAATACTCTTATAGTATTATAATACTCTTATAATACTCTTATAGTATTATAATACTCTTGTAATACTCTTATAGTATTAAAATAATCTTATAATACTCTTATAGTATTATAATACTCATGTAATACTCTTATAGTATTACAATAATTATACTCTTATAATACTCTTATAGTATTATAATACTCTTATAATACTCTTATAGTATTATAATACTCTTATAATACTCTTATAGTATTATAATACTCTTATAATACTCTTATAGTATTACAATAATTATACTCTTATAATACTCTTATAGTATTATAATACTCTTATAATACTCTTATAGTATTATAATACTCTTATAATACTCTTATAGTATTATAATACTCTTGTAATACTCTTATAGTATTACAATTATCTTATAATACTCTTATAGTATTATAATACTCTTATAGTATTACAATAATTATACTCTTATAATACTCTTATAGTTTTATAATATTCTTATAATAATCTTATAATACTCTTATAGTATTATAATACTCTTGTAATACTCTTATAGTATTATAATAATCTTATAATATTCTTATAGTATTATAATACTCTTATAGTATTACAATAATTATACTCTTATAATACTCTTATAGTATTATAATACTCATGTAATACTCTTATAGTATTACAATAATCTTATAATACTCTTATAGTATTATAATACTCATGTAATACTCTTATAGTATTACAATAATTATACTCTTATAATACTCTTATAGTATTATAATACTCTAATAATACTCTTATAGTATTATAATACTCTTGTAATACTCTTATAGTATTACAATAATCTTATAATACTCTTATAGTATTATAATACTCATGTAATATTCTTATAGTATTACAATAATTATACTCTTATAATACTCTTATAGTATTATAATACTCTTATAATACTCTTATAGTATTATAATACTCTTATAATACTCTTATAGTATTATAATACTCTTGTAATACTTGTATAGTATTATAATAATCTTATAATACTCTTATAGTATTATAATACTCTTGTAATACTCTTATAGTATTACAATAATTATACTCTTATAATACTCTTATAGTATTATAATACTCTTATAATACTCTTATAGTATTATAATACTCTTATAATACTCTTATAGTATTATAATACTCTTGTAATACTCTTATAATATTACAATTATCTTATAATACTCTTATAGTATTATAATACTCTTATAGTATTACAATAATTATACTCTTATAATACTCTTATAGTATTATAATACTCATGTAATACTCTTATAGTATTACAATAATTATACTCTTATAATACTCTTATAGTATTATAATACTCTTATAATACTCTTATAGTATTATAATACTCTTATAATACTCTTATAGTATTATAATACTCTTGTAATACTCTTATAGTATTACAATTATCTTATAATACTCTTATAGTATTATAATAATCAAGTAATACTCTTATAGTATTACAATAATTATACTCTTATAGTTTTATAATATTCTTATAATAATCTTATAATACTCTTATAGTATTATAATACTCTTATAATACTCTTATAGTATTATAATACTCTTGTAATACTATTATAGTATTACAATAATCTTATAATACTCTTATAGTATTATAATACTCATGTAATACTTGTATAGTATTATAATAATCTTATAATACTCTTATAGTATTATAATACTCTTGTAATACTCTTATAGTATTACAATAATTATACTCTTATAATACAATTATAGTTTTATAATACTCTTATAATACTCTTATAGTATTATAATACTCTTATAATACTCTTATAGTATTATAATACTCTTGTAATACTCTTATAGTATTACAATAATCTTATAATACTCTTATAGTATTATAATACTCATGTAATACTCTTATAGTATTACAATAATTATACTCTTATAATACTCTTATAGTATTATAATACTCTTATAATACTCTTATAGTATTATAATACTCTTATAATACTCTTATAGTATTATAATACTCTTGTAATACTCTTATAATATTACAATTATCTTATAATACTCTTATAGTATTATAATACTCTTATAGTATTACAATAATTATACTCTTATAATACTCTTATAGTATTATAATACTCATGTAATACTCTTATAGTATTACAATAATTATACTCTTATAATACTCTTATAGTATTATAATACTCTTATAATACTCTTATAGTATTATAATACTCTTATAATACTCTTATAGTATTATAATACTCTTGTAATACTCTTATAGTATTACAATTATCTTATAATACTCTTATAGTATTATAATAATCATGTAATACTCTTATAGTATTACAATAATTATACTCTTATAATACTCTTATAGTTTTATAATATTCTTATAATAATCTTATAATACTCTTATAGTATTATAATACTCTTGTAATACTTGTATAGTATTATAATAATCTTATAATACTCTTATAGTATTATAATACTCTTGTAATACTCTTATAGTATTATAATAATCTTATAATACTCTTAGAGTATTATAATACTCATGTAATACTCTTATAGTATTACAATAATTATACTCTTATAATACTCTTATAGTATTATAATACTCATATAATACTCTTATAGTATTATAATACTCTTGTAATACTCTTATAATATTATAATAATCTTATAATACTCTTATAGTATTATAATACTCATGTAATACTCTTATAGTATTATAATACTCATGTAATACTCTTATAATATTACAATAATTATACTCTTATAATACTCTTATAGTATTATAATACTCTTATAATACTCTTATAGTATTATAATACTCTTGTAATACTCTTATAGTATTAAAATAATCTTATAATACTCTTATAGTATTATAATACTCATGTAATACTCTTATAGTATTACAATAATTATACTCTTATAATACTCTTATAGTATTATAATACTCTTATAATACTCTTATAGTATTATAATACTCTTATAATACTCTTATAGTATTATAATACTCTTATAATACTCTTATAGTATTACAATAATTATACTCTTATAATACTCTTATAGTATTATAATACTCTTATAATACTCTTATAGTATTATAATACTCTTATAATACTCTTATAGTATTATAATACTCTTGTAATACTCTTATAGTATTACAATTATCTTATAATACTCTTATAGTATTATAATACTCTTATAGTATTACAATAATTATACTCTTATAATACTCTTATAGTATTATAATACTCATGTAATACTCTTATAGTATTACAATAATTATACTCTTATAATACTCTTATAGTATTATAATACTCTTGTAATACTCTTATAGTATTATAATAATCTTATAATACTCTTATAGTATTATAATACTCATGTAATACTTTTATAGTATTACAATAATTATACTCTTATAATACTCTTATAGTATTATAATACTCATATAATACTCTTATAGTATTATAATACTCTTGTAATACTCTTATAATATTATAATAATCTTATAATACTCTTATAGTATTATAATACTCATGTAATACTCTTATAGTATTATAATACTCATGTAATACTCTTATAGTATTACAATAATTATACTCTTATAATACTCTTATAGTATTATAATACTCTTATAATACTCTTATAGTATTATAATACTCTTGTAATACTCTTATAGTATTACAATAATCTTATAATACTCTTATAGTATTATAATACTCATGTAATACTCTTATAGTATTAGAATAATTATACTATTATAATACTCTTATAGTATTATAATACTCTTATAATACTCTTATAGTATTATAATACTCTTATAATACTCTTATAGTATTATAATACTCTTGTAATACTCTTATAGTATTACAATTATCTTATAATACTCTTATAGTATTATAATACTCTTATAGTATTACAATAATTATACTCTTATAATACTCTTATAGTATTATAATACTCATGTAATACTCTTATAGTATTACAATAATTATACTCTCATAATACTCTTATAGTATTATAATACTCTTATAATACTCTTATAGTATTATAATACTCTTAAAATACTCTTATAGTATTATAATACTCTTGTAATACTCTTATAGTATTACAATTATCTTATAATTCTCTTATAGTATTATAATAATCATGTAATACTCTTATAGTATTACAATAATTATACTCTTATAATACTCTTATAGTTTATAATATTCTTATAATAATCTTATAATACTCTTATAGTATTATAATACTCTTGTAATACTTGTATAGTATTATAATAATCTTATAATACTCTTATAGTATTATAATACTCTTGTAATACTCTTATAGTATTATAATAATCTTATAATACTCTTATAGTATTATAATACTCATGTAATACTCTTATAGTATTACAATAATTATACTCTTATAATACTCTTATAGTATTATAATACTCATATAATACTCTTATAGTATTATAATACTCTTGTAATACTCTTATAATATTATAATAATCTTATAATACTCTTATAGTATTATAATACTCATGTAATACTCTTATAGTATTACAACAATTATACTCTTATAATACTCTTATATTATTATAATACTCTTGTAATACTCTTATAGTATTACAATTATCTTATAATACTCTTATAGTATTATAATACTCTTATAGTATTACAATAATTATATTCTTATAATACTCTTATAGTATTATAATACTCATGTAATACTCTTATAGTATTACAATAATTATACTCTTATAATACTCTTATAGTATTATAATACTCATGTAATACACTTATAGTATTACAATAATTATACTCTTATAATACTCTTATAGTATTATAATACTCTTATAATACTCTTATAGTATTATAATACTCTTATAATACTATTATAGTATTATAATACTCTTGTAATACTCTTATAGTATTACAATTATCTTATAATACTCTTATAGTATTATAATAATCATGTAATACTCTTATAGTATTACAATAATTATACTCTTATAATACTCTTATAGTTTTATAATATTCATATAATAATCTTATAATACTCTTATAGTATTATAATACTCTTGTAATACTCTTATAGTATTATAATAATCTTATAATATTCTTATAGTATTATAATACTCTTATAGTATTACAATAATTATACTCTTATAATACTCTTATAGTATTATAATACTCATGTAATACTCTTATAGTATTACAATAATCTTATAATACTCTTATAGTATTATAATACTCATGTAATACTCTTATAGTATTACAATAATTATACTCTTATAATACTCTTATAGTATTATAATACTCTTATAATACTCTTATAGTATTATAATACTCTTGTAATACTCTTATAGTATTACAATAATCTTATAATACTCTTATAGTATTATAATACTCATGTAATATTCTTATAGTATTACAATAATTATACTCTTATAATACTCTTATAGTATTATAATACTCTTATAATACTCTTATAGTATTATAATACTCTTATAATACTCTTATAGTATTATAATACTCTTGTAATACTTGTATAGTATTATAATAATCTTATAATACTCTTATAGTATTATAATACTCTTGTAATACTCTTATAGTATTACAATAATTATACTCTTATAATACAATTATAGTTTTATAATACTCTTATAATAATCTTATAGTATTATAATACTCTTATAATACTCTTATAGTATTATAATACTCTTGTAATACTCTTATAGTATTACAATAATCTTATAATACTCTTATAGTATTATAATACTCATGTAATACTCTTATAGTATTACAATAATTATACTCTTATAATACTCTTATAGTATTATAATACTCTTATAATACTCTTATAATATTATAATACTCTTATAATACTCTTATAGTATTATAATACTCTTGTAATACTCTTATAGTATTACAATAATCTTATAATACTCTTATAGTATTATAATACTCATGTAATATTCTTATAGTATTACAATAATTATACTCTTATAATACTCTTATAGTATTATAATACTCTTATAATACTCTTATAGTATTATAATACTCTTATAATACTCTTATAGTATTATAATACTCTTGTAATACTTGTATAGTATTATAATAATCTTATAATACTCTTATAGTATTATAATACTCTTGTAATACTCTTATAGTATTACAATAATTATACTCTTATAATACAATTATAGTTTTATAATACTCTTATAATACTCTTATAGTATTATAATACTCTTATAATACTCTTATAGTATTATAATACTCTTGTAATACTCTTATAGTATTACAATAATCTTATAATACTCTTATAGTATTATAATACTCATGTAATACTCTTATAGTATTACAATAATTATACTCTTATAATACTCTTATAGTATTATAATACTCTTATAATACTCTTATAGTATTATAATACTCTTATAATACTCTTATAGTATTATAATACTCTTGTAATACTCTTATAGTATTACAATTATCTTATAATACTCTTATAGTATTATAATACTCTTATAGTATTACAATAATTATACTCTTATAATACTCTTATAGTATTATAATACTCATGTAATACTCTTATAGTATTACAATAATTATACTCTTATAATACTCTTATAGTATTATAATACTCTTATAATACTCTTATAGTATTATAATACTCTTATAATACTCTTATAGTATTATAATACTCTTGTAATACTCTTATAGTATTACAATTATCTTATAATACTCTTATAGTATTATAATAATCAAGTAATACTCTTATAGTATTACAATAATTATACTCTTATAGTTTTATAATACTCTTATAATACTCTTATAGTATTATAATACTCTTGTAATACTATTATAGTATTACAATAATCTTATAATACTCTTATAGTATTATAATACTCATGTAATACTCTTATAGTATTACAATAATTATACTCTTATAATACTCTTATAGTATTATAATACTCTTATAATACTCTTATAGTATTATAATACTCTTATAATACTCTTATAGTATTATAATACTCTTGTAATACTCTTATAGTATTACAATTATCTTATAATACTCTTATAGTATTATAATAATCATTTAATACTCTTATAGTATTACAATAATTATACTCTTATAATACTCTTATAGTTTTATAATATTCTTATAATAATCTTATAATACTCTTATAGTATTATAATACTCTTGTAATACTTGTATAGTATTATAATAATCTTATAATACTCTTATAGTATTATAATACTCTTGTAATACTCTTATAGTATTATAATAATCTTATAATACTCTTATAGTATTATAATACTCATGTAATACTCTTATAGTATTACAATAATTATACTCTTATAATACTCTTATAGTATTATAATACTCATATAATACTCTTATAGTATTATAATACTCTTGTAATACTCTTATAATATTATAATAATCTTATAATACTCTTATAGTATTATAATACTCATGTAATACTCTTATAGTATTATAATACTCATGTAATACTCTTATAGTATTACAATAATTATACTCTTATAATACTCTTATAGTATTATAATACTCTTATAATACTCTTATAGTATTATAATACTCTTGTAATACTCTTATAGTATTACAATAATCTTATAATACTCTTATAGTATTATAATACTCATGTAATACTCTTATAGTATTACAATAATTATACTCTTATAATACTCTTATAGTATTATAATACTCTTATAATACTCTTATAGTATTATAATACTCTTATAATACTCTTATAGTATTATAATACTCTTATAATACTCTTATAGTATTACAATAATTATACTCTTATAATACTCTTATAGTATTATAATACTCTTATAATACTCTTATAGTATTATAATACTCTTATAATACTCTTATAGTATTATAATACTCTTGTAATACTCTTATAGTATTACAATTATCTTATAATACTCTTATAGTATTATAATACTCTTATAGTATTACAATAATTATACTCTTATAATACTCTTATAGTATTATAATACTCATGTAATACTCTTATAGTATTACAATAATTATACTCTTATAATACTCTTATAGTATTATAATACTCTTATAGTATTACAATAATTATACTCTTATAATACTCTTATAGTATTATAATACTCATGTAATACTTTTATAGTATTACAATAATTATACTCTTATAATACTCTTATAGTATTATAATACTCATATAATACTCTTATAGTATTATAATACTCTTGTAATACTCTTATAATATTATAATAATCTTATAATACTCTTATAGTATTATAATACTCATGTAATACTCTTATAGTATTATAATACTCATGTAATACTCTTATAGTATTACAATAATTATACTCTTATAATACTCTTATAGTATTATAATACTCTTATAATACTCTTATAGTATTATAATACTCTTGTAATACTCTTATAGTATTACAATAATCTTATAATACTCTTATAGTATTATAATACTCATGTAATACTCTTATAGTATTAGAATAATTATACTTTTATAATACTCTTATAGTATTATAATACTCTTATAATACTCTTATAGTATTATAATACTCTTATAATACTCTTATAGTATTATAATACTCTTGTAATACTCTTATAGTATTACAATTATCTTATAATACTCTTATAGTATTATAATACTCTTATAGTATTACAATAATTATACTCTTATAATACTCTTATAGTATTATAATACTCATGTAATACTCTTATAGTATTACAATAATTATACTCTTATAATACTCTTATAGTATTATAATACTCTTATAATACTCTTATAGTATTATAATACTCTTATAATACTCTTATAGT
Source organism: Osedax fenrisi (assembly GCA_964019155.1). NCBI lineage: Eukaryota > Metazoa > Annelida > Polychaeta > Sabellida > Siboglinidae > Osedax > Osedax fenrisi. The sequence goes on from OZ025245.1 coordinate 7,824,575, forward strand.
ATTATAATACTCTTGTAATACTCTTATAGTATTACAATTATCTTATAATTCTCTTATAGTATTATAATAATCATGTAATACTCTTATAGTATTACAATAATTATACTCTTATAATACTCTTATAGTTTATAATATTCTTATAATAATCTTATAATACTCTTATAGTATTATAATACTCTTGTAATACTTGTATAGTATTATAATAATCTTATAATACTCTTATAGTATTATAATACTCTTGTAATACTCTTATAGTATTATAATAATCTTATAATACTCTTATAGTATTATAATACTCATGTAATACTCTTATAGTATTACAATAATTATACTCTTATAATACTCTTATAGTATTATAATACTCATATAATACTCTTATAGTATTATAATACTCTTGTAATACTCTTATAATATTATAATAATCTTATAATACTCTTATAGTATTATAATACTCATGTAATACTCTTATAGTATTACAACAATTATACTCTTATAATACTCTTATATTATTATAATACTCTTGTAATACTCTTATAGTATTACAATTATCTTATAATACTCTTATAGTATTATAATACTCTTATAGTATTACAATAATTATATTCTTATAATACTCTTATAGTATTATAATACTCATGTAATACTCTTATAGTATTACAATAATTATACTCTTATAATACTCTTATAGTATTATAATACTCATGTAATACTCTTATAGTATTACAATAATTATACTCTTATAATACTCTTATAGTATTATAATACTCTTATAATACTCTTATAGTATTATAATACTCTTATAATACTATTATAGTATTATAATACTCTTGTAATACTCTTATAGTATTACAATTATCTTATAATACTCTTATAGTATTATAATAATCATGTAATACTCTTATAGTATTACAATAATTATACTCTTATAATACTCTTATAGTTTTATAATATTCTTATAATAATCTTATAATACTCTTATAGTATTATAATACTCTTGTAATACTCTTATAGTATTATAATAATCTTATAATATTCTTATAGTATTATAATACTCTTATAGTATTACAATAATTATACTCTTATAATACTCTTATAGTATTATAATACTCATGTAATACTCTTATAGTATTACAATAATCTTATAATACTCTTATAGTATTATAATACTCTTATAATACTCTTATAGTATTATAATACTCTTATAATACTATTATAGTATTATAATACTCTTGTAATACTCTTATAGTATTACAATTATCTTATAATACTCTTATAGTATTATAATAATCATGTAATACTCTTATAGTATTACAATAATTATACTCTTATAATACTCTTATAGTATTATAATACTCATGTAATACTCTTATAGTATTACAATAATTATACTCTTATAATACTCTTATAGTATTATAATACTCTTATAATACTCTTATAGTATTATAATACTCTTGTAATACTCTTATAGTATTACAATAATCTTATAATACTCTTATAGTATTATAATACTCATGTAATATTCTTATAGTATTACAATAATTATACTCTTATAATACTCTTATAGTATTATAATACTCTTATAATACTCTTATAGTATTATAATACTCTTATAATACTCTTATAGTATTATAATACTCTTGTAATACTTGTATAGTATTATAATAATCTTATAATACTCTTATAGTATTATAATACTCTTGTAATACTCTTATAGTATTACAATAATTATACTCTTATAATACAATTATAGTTTTATAATACTCTTATAATACTCTTATAGTATTATAATACTCTTATAATACTCTTATAGTATTATAATACTCTTGTAATACTCTTATAGTATTACAATAATCTTATAATACTCTTATAGTATTATAATACTCATGTAATACTCTTATAGTATTACAATAATTATACTCTTATAATACTCTTATAGTATTATAATACTCTTATAATACTCTTATAATATTATAATACTCTTATAATACTCTTATAGTATTATAATACTCTTGTAATACTCTTATAGTATTACAATAATTATACTCTTATAATACTCTTATAGTATTATAATACTCTTATAATACTCTTATAGTATTATAATACTCTTATAATACTCTTATAGTATTATAATACTCTTGTAATACTCTTATAGTATTACAATTATCTTATAATACTCTTATAGTATTATAATAATCAAGTAATACTCTTATAGTATTACAATAATTATACTCTTATAGTTTTATAATATTCTTATAATAATCTTATAATACTCTTATAGTATTATAATACTCTTATAATACTCTTATAGTATTATAATACTCTTGTAATACTATTATAGTATTACAATAATCTTATAATACTCTTATAGTATTATAATACTCATGTAATACTCTTATAGTATTACAATAATTATACTCTTATAATACTCTTATAGTATTATAATACTCTTATAATACTCTTATAGTATTATAATACTCTTATAATACTCTTATAGTATTATAATACTCTTGTAATACTCTTATAGTATTACAATTATCTTATAATACTCTTATAGTATTATAATAATCATGTAATACTCTTATAGTATTACAATAATTATACTCTTATAATACTCTTATAGTATTATAGTATTATAGTATTATAATACTCTTGTAATACTTGTATAGTATTATAATAATCTTATAATACTCTTATAGTATTATAATACTCTTGTAATACTCTTATAGTATTATAATAATCTTATAATACTCTTATAGTATTATAATACTCATGTAATACTCTTATAGTTTTACAATAATTATACTCTTATAATACTCTTATAGTATTATAATACTCATATAATACTCTTATAGTATTATAATACTCTTGTAATACTCTTATAATATTATAATAATCTTATAATACTCTTATAGTATTATAATACTCATGTAATACTCTTATAGTATTACAATAATTATACTCTTATAATACTCTTATAGTATTATAATACTCTTATAATACTCTTATAGTATTATAATACTCTTATAATACTATTATAGTATTATAATACTCTTGTAATACTCTTATAGTATTACAATTATCTTATAATACTCTTATAGTATTATAATAATCATGTAATACTCTTATAGTATTACAATAATGATACTCTTATAATACTCTTATAGTTTTATAATATTATAATAATCTTATAATACTCTTATAGTATTATAATACTCTTGTAATACTCTTATTGTATTATAATAATCTTATAATACTCTTATAGTATTATAATACTCTTATAGTATTACAATAATTATACTCTTATAATACTCTTATAGTATTATAATACTCTTGTAATACTCTTATAGTATTACAATAATCTTATAATACTCTTATAGTATTATAATACTCATGTAATACTCTTATAGTATTACAATAATTATACTCTTATAATACTCTTATAGTATTATAATACTCTTATAATACTCTTATAGTATTATAATACTCTTATAATACTCTTATAGTATTATAATACTCTTGTAATATTCTTATAGTATTACAATAATCTTATAATACTCTTATAGTATTATAATACTCATGTAATACTCTTATAGTATTACAATAATTATACTCTTATAATACTCTTATAGTATTATAATACTCTTATAATACTCTTATAGTATTATAATACTCTTGTAATACTCTTATAGTATTACAATAATCTTATAATACTCTTATAGTATTATAATACTCATGTAATACTCTTATAGTATTACAATAATTATACTCTTATAATACTCTTATAGTATTATAATACTCTTATAATACTCTTATAGTATTATAATACTCTTATAATACTCTTATAGTATTATAATACTCTTGTAATACTCTTATAGTATTACAATTATCTTATAATACTCTTATAGTATTATAATACTCTTATAGTATTACAATATTATACTATTATAATACTCTTATAGTATTATAATACTCATGTAATACTCTTATAGTATTATAATAATTATACTCTTATAATACTCTTATAGTATTATAATACTCTTATAATACTCTTATAGTATTATAATACTCTTATAATACTCTTATAGTATTATAATACTCTTGTAATACTCTTATAGTATTACAATTATCTTATAATACTCTTATAGTATTATAATAATCATGTAATACTCTTATAGTATTACAATAATTATACTCTTATAATACTCTTATAGTATTATAGTATTATAGTATTATAATACTCTTGTAATACTTGTATAGTATTATAATAATCTTATAATACTCTTATAGTATTATAATACTCTTGTAATACTCTTATAGTATTATAATAATCTTATAATACTCTTATAGTATTATAATACTCATGTAATACTCTTATAGTATTACAATAATTATACTCTTATAATACTCTTATAGTATTATAATACTCATATAATACTCTTATAGTATTATAATACTCTTGTAATACTCTTATAATATTATAATAATCTTATAATACTCTTATAGTATTATAATACTCATGTAATACTCTTATAGTATTACAATAATTATACTCTTATAATACTCTTATATTATTATAATACTCTTGTAATACTCTTATAGTATTACAATTATCATATAATACTCTTATAGTATTATAATACTCTTATAGTATTACAATAATTATATTCTTATAATACTCTTATAGTTTTATAATACTCATGTAATAATCTTATAGTATTACAATAATTATACTCTTATAATACTCTTATAGTATTATAATACTCATGTAATACTCTTATAGTATTACAATAATTATACTCTTATAATACTCTTATAGTATTATAATACTCTTATAATACTCTTATAGTATTATAATACTCTTATAATACTCTTATAGTATTATAATACTCTTGTAATACTCTTATAGTATTACAATTATCTTATAATACTCTTATAGTATTATAATAATCAAGTAATACTCTTATAGTATTACAATAATTATACTCTTATAGTTTTATAATATTCTTATAATAATCTTATAATACTCTTATAGTATTATAATACTCTTGTAATACTTGTATAGTATTATAATAATCTTATAATACTCTTATAGTATTATAATACTCTTGTAATACTCTTATAGTATTATAATAATCTTATAATACTCTTATAGTATTATAATACTCATGTAATACTCTTATAGTATTACAATACTTATACTCTTATAATACTCTTATAGTATTATAATACTCATATAATACTCTTATAGTATTATAATACTCTTGTAATACTCTTATAGTATTATAATTATCTTATAATACTCTTATAGTATTATAATACTCATGTAATACTCTTATAGTATTACAATAATTATACTCTTATAATACTCTTATAGTATTATAATACTCTTGTAATACTCTTATAGTATTACAATTATCTTATAATACTCTTATAGTATTATAATACTCTTATAGTATTACAATAATTATACTCTTATAATATTCTTATAGTATTATAATACTCATGTAATACTCTTATAGTATTACAATAAGTATACTCTTATAATATTCTTATAGTATTATAATACTCATGTAATACTCTTATAGTATTACAATAATTATACTCTTATAATACTCTTATAGTATTATAATACTCTTATAATACTCTTATAGTATTATAATACTCTTATAATACTCTTATAGTATTATAATACTCTTGTAATACTCTTATAGTATTACAATTATCTTATAATACTCTTATAGTATTATAATAATCATGTAATACTCTTATAGTATTACAATAATTATACTCTTATAATACTCTTATAGTTTTATAATATTCTTATAATAATCTTATAATACTCTTATAGTATTATAATACTCTTGTAATACTCTTATAGTATTATAATAATCTTATAATACTCTTATAGTATTATAATACTCTTATAGTATTATAATACTCTTATAGTATTACAATAATTATACTCTTATAATACTCTTATAGTATTATAATACTCATGTAATACTCTTATAGTATTACAATAATCTTATAATACTCTTATAGTATTACAATAATCTTATAATACTCTTATAGTATTATAATACTCTTATAGTATTACAATAATTATACTCTTATAATACTCTTATAGTATTATAATACTCATGTAATACTCTTATAGTATTACAATAATCTTATAATACTCTTATAGTATTATAATACTCATGTAATACTCTTATAGTATTACAATAATTATACTCTTATAATACTCTTATAGTATTATAATACTCTTATAATACTCTTATAGTATTATAATACTCTTGTAATACTCTTATAGTATTACAATAATCTTATAATACTCTTATAGTATTATAATACTCATGTAATACTCTTATAGTATTACAATAATTATACTCTTATAATACAATTATAGTTTTATAATACTCTTATAATACTCTTATAGTATTATAATACTCTTGTAATACTTGTATAGTATTATAATAATCTTATAATACTCTTATAGTGTTACAATAATTATACTCTTATAATACAATTATAGTTTTATAATACTCTTATAATACTCTTATAGTATTATAATACTCTTATAATACTCTTATAGTATTATAATACTCTTGTAATACTCTTATAGTATTACAATAATCTTATAATACTCTTATAGTATTACAATAATCTTATAATACTCTTATAGTATTATAATACTCATGTAATACTCTTATAGTATTACAATAATCTTATAATACTCGTATAGTATTATAATACTCTTGTAATACTCTTATAGTATTACAATAATTTTATAATACTCTTATAGTATTATAATACTCATGTAATACTCTTATAGTATTACAATAATTATACTCTTATAATACTCTTATAGTATTATAATACTCTTATAATACTCGTATAGTATTATAATACTCTTGTAATACTCTTATAGTATTACAATAATCTTATAATACTCTTATAGTATTATAATACTCATGTAATACTCTTATAGTATTACAATAATTATACTCTTATAATACTCTTATAGTATTATAATACTCTTATAATACTCTTATAGTATTATAATACTCTTATAATACTCTTATAGTATTATAATACTCTTGTAATACTCTTATAGTATTACAATAATTATACTCTTATAATACAATTATAGTTTTATAATACTCTTGTAATACTCTTATAGTATTATAATACTCTTATAATACTCTTATAGTATTATAATACTCTTGTAATACTCTTATAGTATTACAATTATCTTATAATACTCTTATAGTATTATAATACTCTTATAGTATTACAATAATTATACTCTTATAATACTCTTATAGTATTATAATACTCATGTAATACTCTTATAGTATTACAATAATTATACTCTTATAATACTCTTATAGTATTATAATACTCTTATAATACTCTTATAGTATTATAATACTCTTATAATACTCTTATAGTATTATAATACTCTTGTAATACTCTTATAGGGTGGTTGGGGTATTGTGGTATTGGGGTATTGTGGTATTGGGGGGTTATGGTATTGTGGTATTGGGAGATTGTGGTATTGGGGTATTGGGGTTTGGGGGTTATGGTATCGGGGACTGTGTTATTGGGGTACTGAGAGGTTGTGGTATAGGGGTATTGTGGTATTGGGGGATTGTGGTGTTGGGTGATTGTGGTATTGGGTGATTGGTGTATTTGGGTATTGGGGGGTTGAGTGGTTGTGGTATTGGGGGACTGTGGTATTGGGGGGTTGTGGTATTGGGGTATTGGGATATTTTGGTATTGGGTGTTGTGTTATTGGGGGGTTGGGGCTTGTGGTTTTGGGGATTGTGGGATTGTAGGATTGGAGGATTGTGGGATTGTGGGATTGGAGGATTGGAGGATTGGAGGTTTATAGGATTGTGGGATTGAGGATTGTGGGATTGTGGGATTGGATGATTGTGGTATTGGGTGATTGGTGTATTTAGGTATTGGGGGGTTGAGTGGTTGTGGTATTGGGGGACTGTGGTATTGGGGGGTTGTGGTATTGGGGTATTGGGATATTTTGGTATTGGGTGTTGTGTTATTGGGGGGTTGGGGTTTGTGGTTTTGGGGATTGTGGGATTGTAGGATTGGAGGATTGTGGGATTGTGGGATTGGAGGATTGGAGGATTGGAGGTTTGTAGGATTGTGGGATTGAGGATTGTGGGATTGTGGGATTGGATGATTGTGGGATTGGAGGATTGGTGGATTGTGGGATTATGGGAATGGAGGATTGTGGGATTGTGAGATTTAAGGATTGTGGGATTGTAGGATTGTAGGATTGGAGGATTGTGGGATTGTGGGATTGGAGGATTGTGGGATTGTGGGATAGGAGGATTGTGAGATTATGGGATTAGAGTATTGTGGGATTGTGGGATTTTGGGATTTTGGGATTGTGGGATTGTTGGATTGTGGGATTATGGTATTGTTTGATTGTGGGATTGTGGGATTATGGTATTGTTTGATTGTGGGATTGTGGGATTGAGGGATTGAAGGATTATGGACTTGTGGGATTGTTGGAATGGAGTATTGGTGGATTGGGGGTAGAGGGATTGGGGAATTGGTGGGGTTAGACGATTGGGGTATTCGAGGAATGGGGGATTGGGTGGTTGTTGGATTGGAGGATTGGAGAATTGTTGGATTGGAGGATAATGGGATTGGAGGATTAGAGGATTATAGGATTGTAGGATTGGGTGATTATGGGATTGTGGAATTGGATGATTGAGGGAATGTGGGATTGGAGGGTTATGGGATTGTATGATTGTGGGATTTTGGGATTGGAGGATTGGAGGATTGTGGGATTGGAGGATTGTAGGATTTGGAGGATTGCGGGACCACGGGATTAGAGGATTGCGGGATTTTGGGATTGGAGGATTGTAGTATTTGGGGTTATGGTATTGGGGGGTTGTGGTATTGGGGGGTTGTTGTATTGTGGTATTGAGGGATTGTGGAGTTGTATTGTTCGGGTATTGGGGGAGTGTTGTATTGTGGTGTTTGGGTATTGAAGTATTGTATTATTGTGGTATTGTGGTATTGTGGTATTGTAGTATTGTGGTATTGTATTATTGTGGTATTGTGGTATTGGGGGAGTGTGGTATTCGGGGTATTGTGGTATTGGTGGAGTGTGGTATTGGGGGAGTGTGGTATTGGGGGAGTGTGGTATTGAGGGAGTGTGGTGTTGGGGAAGTGTGGTATTGGGGAAGTATGGAATTGGGGGATTGAAGGATTGTGGTATTGAGTTATTGAGTAAGTGAGGTATTAATGTATTGAGAGATTGTGGGATTCAATCATGCTCAATGCCTTGATTCCTCAATTCACCAATTACTCAATTCCTCGGGATTGGGGGGGTTGTGATATTGTTGTATTGTGTTATTGAGGGATTGAGGTATTGAGGTGTTGAGGTGTTGAGGTGTTGAGAGATTGTGGGATTCAATCATGCTCAATGCCTTAATTCCTTAATTCCACAATTCCTCAATCTCCCAATCTCCCAATATTCCAATATCCCAACCTCCCAATCTCCCAATCATTCATTCTCTCAATTCCTCACTTCCTCAATCCCTCATTTCCTCAATTCCACAATTCCACAATTCCACAATTCCCCAATTCCTCAATTCCTCAATTCCACATTCCTCCAATCCTCAATCCCCCCAATCCTACAATCCTCCAATTCTTCAATCCCATAATTCTCCAATCCTCCAATCCCATAATCCTCCAATCCTCCAATTCTCCAATTTTACAATCCTCCAATCCTCCAACCATCCAATTATCCACTCCCACAATCCTCAAATCCTCCAATCCCACAATCCTCAAATCCCACAATTCTCCAACCTCCCAATCCACCAATCCCCCATTTACTCCAATCCTCCAATCCCACAGTTCCACATCCTACAATCCTCCAATCCTACATTCCCGCAATCCTCCAATTCCGCAATCCCGCAATCTTCCAATCCTACAATCCTTCAATATCACAATTCTCCAATCCTCCAATCCCAAAATCCCACGATCATACAATCCCATAACCCTCCAATCCCACATTCCCTCAATCATCCAATTCCACAATCCCATAATCATCCAATCCTACAATCCTCTAATCCTCTAATCCTCCAATCCCATTATCCTCCAATCCAACAATTCTCCAATCCTCCAATCCAACAACCCCCCAATCCCCCATTCCTCGAATACCCCAATCGTCTAACCCCACCAATTCCCCAATCCCTCTACCCCCAATCCACCAATCCTCCATTCCAACAATCCCACAAGTCCATAATCCCTCAATCCCACAATCCCACAATCCCACAATCAAACAATACCATAATCCCACAATCCAACAATCCCACAATCCCACAATCCCAAAATCCCACAATCCCACAATCCCACAATACTCTAATCCCATAATATCACAATCCTCCTATCCCACAATCCCACAATCCTCCAATCCCACAATCCCACAATCCTCCAATCCTCCAATCCTACAATCCCACAATCCTTAAATCTCACAATCCCACAATCCTCCATTTCCATAATCCCACAATCCACCAATCCTCCAATCCCACAATCATCCAATCCAACAATCCCACAATCCTCAATCCCACAATCCTACAAACCTCCAATCCTCCAATCCCACAATCCCACAATCCTCCAATCCTACAATCCCACAATCCCCAAAACCACAAGCCCCAACCCCCCAATAAAACAACACCCAATACCAAAATATCCCAATACCCCAATACCACAACCCCCCAATACCACAGTCCCCCAATACCACAGTCCCCCATTACCACACCCACTCAACCTCCCAATACCCAAATACACCAATCACCCAATACCACAATCACCCAACACCACAATCCCCCAATACCACAATACCCCTATACCACAACCCCTCAGTACCCCAATAACACAGTTCCCGATACCATAACCCCCAAACCCCAATACCCCAATACCACAATCTCCCAATACCACAATACCATAACCCCCCAATACCACAATACCCCAATACCACAATACCCCAACCACGCAATACCCTAATCTCCCAATTCACCAATACCCTAATACTACAACCCCACAATCCTACAATCCTGCAATCCTACAATCCCATAATCATCCAATCCCACAATCCCATAATCCTCCAATCCCACAATCCTCCAATTCCATAATCCCACAATACACCAATCCCACAATCCTCCAATCCCACAATCCTATAATCCTCAAATCCCACAATTCCCCCATCCCATAACCCTCTAATACCACAATCCCAAATCCCACAATTCCACAATCCTCCAATCCCACAATCCCACAATCCCACAATCCCACAATCCTCCAAAATCCCATAATCCCACAATACTCTAATGCAGCAATCACACAATATCATAATCCCCCAATCCTCCAACCCCCCAACCACCCAATCCCCCAATCCACCAATCATCCAATCCTCCAATCCTTCAATCCTCCAATCCTCAATCCTCTCATCCTCCAATCCTCAAATCTTCCGAGCCCTCAAGACTACAAGCCCATACACCGAGAATGCCATAAGCCCAGACACTTACAAGCCCACAAGTTTACAAGCTCACTATATAGTATGTAGAGGGTGAATTTACTACTTATGGTATATCGTGAATACATTCGATATATCTTTGCAGTATGTTCATTTTCTCATACCACGATCCCAAGATCACACTAGCCCACAAGCCCTGATCTCGAATTCTAGAAATAGTATATTATTTGATATATATATAAAATAACATTCAAATTCAATTTAATATAATATAGCCATTTTTATTATTTTTTTTAATAATATTTAATCAATATAATCTGATATATATATATATATATATATATATATGTGATGTAGTGTATTTTGTATGAGTGTGTGTTCAAATGAGTTTATATTAGATTGGCGGGCGGTGTGGTATTAAGGCAGGATGATTGCGAGAATGAATGTTACATAACATATATATAATGGCGCTTGGATATTGTCAGTGTTTGTTGAAATGTTTATGTATAACTGTCCCCCCACGTATTCCGTCACCACGTATTTCCCCCACCACGTATTCCGTCACCACGTATTTCCCCACCACGTATACCGTCACCACGTATTTCCCCCACCACGTATTCCGTCACCACGTATTTCCCCCACCACGTATCCCGATCTTCACCCTGCGACCACGACGACGACTGCGACCGACGAGCTGCTGCTGGGACGATACGACCTGCTTCTGGAGCGCTACCGACTCCAACCGTATTATTATTATTATTTATCTGGCACGCACCTTAACCAATTGTGAGCGTGACATCTGGAATTGTTCCAAGGTGAACTTTCTTTTTTGAGCTAGCGGTCGAAGCGAGCAGACGTATGCGAATAACCTGATATCGACAGTTACCACGAGGAAATTATAATAAATGAATGAAACGCGTATTTCTTTAGTAATTTAGATCGAAGTAAATTGATTAGTAGTAGATACGTAAACGCCACTATACTACATATATATATATATATTCATATATACTTATATATTACATTTTACAGAATATAAATTAAGAATCTCCTGTGATTGTTTCGAAAAATGGAGTTTATTTTATAGTGATAGAAGGAGATGTAATACACCACTATTCATTATTTTCATCGTGTTTTTATCGTATCATTTATAATTTATATTTCTTTTATTTTATTAATATGTAATACTTTCTTTTGATTACTTTGTTATTATATTTAGTATTTAAATAAAATACTTCTAATTATAATTTACCTATATATTTTTGTTATTCTATATACAGCATCAATAATAATTAGACTATAACAGAAATAGTAAATTATGGTACAACATCAATAATAAAGTAGGGTACAGTAAAAAGAATAAATTAGGGCACAATATAATTAGTTATTTAGGGTACAACAGCAATAGTAAATTAGGGTCCAGCATAAATAGTAAATTAGCGTACAGTAACAATAATAATTAAGGGTACAGCATAAATATTAATTGGGGTACAGCATTAATAATAATTTAGGGTACATCAACGTTATTAATTAGGATACAGAAACAAGAATAATTTAGGGCATACAACATCAATAATAAATTAGGGTACAATATCAATAGTTAATTAGGGTACAACATCAATAATAAATAAGGGTACAGAAGGCTTAAATTTGCTAGGATACACCTTTTTAGGGTACAAGTATTCATATTTAGCATGATGGACCCTAATTAGGGTATATCTGGTTAATAGTTCCTATCCATTTGACTGATATTCTAAATCCTAGACAATTTATTTCATTTATGAATATCCTACATTTCCCAGTACTTAACTGAAACCCAGCTTCTTCCAAACTCATCATTACAACTTCAATGTGTCCTAAATGTTCCTCCCATGTCTTAGAATAAACTAATATATCATCCAAATAACATACTATTAATGTATACATCTCTGATCTAAATAAGTTTGATATCACTCTCTGAAATGTAGTTGGAGTTTAGTTAACCTAAATGACATTCTAATAAACTCGTATTTATAAGTTAATTTGTCTATACTTTCCTTGAAAATTCTATTTTTACACCCTATATAAACTTTTACAAACTCCTCATTATAATATTAACACTATTTATTCCATATTATACCCTAAGTCCTATATTAATTCCCCTACCCAATCCAATACTCGATATAACCCTATAAGTCTGTAAAGTATTCATACTTATTACAAATAATCCCTCAATTTTAGTTACTATGAATCCTACCTTCTCACTCTTCTTACCCATAATATAATATCTGTTATTACTTGTCCAATAGTGTAATTTGCTGTTTTTAAATCAAATTTTTGGTTTACGGGTATTACTCTCAAGTCTACAGACCTTACCATCACCTCTGATATCACTGAAACCTGACTATCTGAATTTATTAAACATGCCAATACCCTACGATTTATTACTACCTTTTCCCTAGGACATCTCCCTATTAACATACTATTATTATCTATTTCCCTTGTACCCCCCCTTACTTTCCTGGCATTCCCCCTTTTCCAAATTGCCTGATCTACTGGAAAGGTTGGTGGTTTAAAGTATTATTCCTACATCATCTACTAGTATGACCCTCCATTCTACATGTAAATCATCTAATTCTGTATGTCCACTTACATCTTAATCTCCTTCCAACACAGTAGATATCCTATCTAATTTTCGTATTCATTCCTTCTACAGACTACGCTTATTCCCTCGTTTATAGCATATATTATATCACTTATAGCATATACTACCCTCCTTTACATTACTCATCGATTCAAATTCCTTCGCCATTGTGCGTATTTCAGCAATACTTTTCCCTTAAAAATTAAAAACAAATTTAAAAATTGAAATCTAGTTGTAAAATGTAATCACGAACGAACACTACATTGCTTCAAACGCAATTTAAACATCTAAACTAATATAGTTAATAGGCCAATGTTCACTAATAAAGTGGTGTTTACTGCGACTATGTATACTTCCAATAATACACCTAATCTACGCGGCGGTTAGACTACAGCGAGAGCTCGAGTTAGGGTACCGAGTATATACCCCACAGCGTACCTCAATTAGGGTACCATATAAATAGGGGTACCTATACAAATAGATGCAGTGCCCCACCTATAATAACATCACATGAATCAAATATGTACCCTAATATTGTTAGGGTACATTATATGTTTTACATTAATATTGTCAATTAGTATACCCTAATTTATAAAATAATATAGTATCAGTATACATTCTTATCTGGATTATACTTTAATTTATAAAATTAATATTAAGTTTATTATATTATAACATATAATAATAATGAAAATATAAATTATTAATATATTTATAATTGTTAATATTGTCTATATCATGGTATATATATTATGTTTAATGAAATATTAAAAATTAAATAATTTATATAACGAATAACAATCAATAATACAATAAAATATATACTTTATATAATGGCCTGCTCGGTTTTCATGTTTATTCTAGAAACACACACATACACAAACAAACATACATAACCTACACACATATACTCAGTCTCTATACATAAAGCATCGATTCAGTCTCAGTCTAGGTTACCTAAAGCATGGATTCAGTCTCAGTATCAATACCTAAATCATCGATGCAGGCTCAATATCAAACTCATCGTTTAAGTCATATAATGGGTTACATAAACCGTCGAAGAATTCTCAGACTCCATAAAATGCATTAACTCATGCTTATTAAAGGCATTATTTAAGTTTTATTCTCAGTTTTCATAAGATTAATATAGTTACCAGAATCATTGTTTTGTATATAAAACGAAAATAATTTGATACACAATAAAAACTATCAGATAAATAACACAATTTCGGAGTATCAATTGATAAGATTCTTAATATGTTCATAAACGCAAAAGTAAAATCAGCCAACTATCAATTGCACAATATTAGAATTATAAGAAAAACAATAACTAATAATACATGTACATTTCTAATTCAAAGCTTAGTTATATCTATATAGTTACAATAAGTAAGTTGTAACATACTTTTAATTAATTTACCTGCTTATCAGTTAATGCCATTAAATAAAATAATTCGATCGTCAATGCGCGTATTATATAAATTACCACAAAAATCAATATACGATACGATCAGTATAAATGAACTTATGTTACAACAACACCTACATTGGTATACTAAATTAAAAAATATAAATATATATTCATATAATATTTTGTCCTACTACTACTTCATTTAACTACTACTACTACTACTACTACTACTACTACTACTACTACTACTACTAATACTACTACTACTACTACTACTACTACTACTACTACTACTACTACTACTACTACTACTACTACTACTACTACTACTACTACTACTACTACTACCCTATATGGTATTAATTGATAGATTGCGGGTCATTATCTGATAGGGTTTGGGTTTGGGTTTTGTATAATGAAATATGTGTATAATGAAAATTTTGTATAATGGGTTAGAATAATATAATGTTTTCAGAAAAACTACTTTAGTTCTATTGTTGATGACTTTACACATCTTGTACGTAGCTTTCAGAGGCTTAAAGTTGCCCCTTGTCTCTACAGAGAGAATGTTTTCAGAAAAACTACTTTAGTTCTATTGTTGATGACTTTACACATCTTGTACGTGGCTATCAGAGGCTTAAAGTTGCCCCTTATCTCTACAGAGAGAATGTTTTCAGAAAATCTACTTTATTCTTATTGTTTAAAACTTTACACATCTTGTACTTAGCTTTCAATATTAAAAATTGGAATGTTCGGAATCTATTTAATTTAGAAAATTAAATTTATTTGTAATATATACCTAGCATTGCTTTATCCAGAGATTTTATCATGATATTTTGTATGTATCCCTTCAAAATCATGTTTCTTATATTAATTCCAGCCTAGTATCGAAATATCAGAGTCACAGTCTTCTTCATGTCTTGTACTTCATATACCTGAGTTATTTTCTTCATAATTTTTCTATATAATAAACAATCTAAAATTGTCATCAAAATTGGATGTGGTCAAATTAACGATACGATTTTATATTTGTATAATAAACAAAAGATGACTAATTGTTAACAAGTCTATATTAATCAATAATGATAAAGTGATAACCTGTCGTCCATACTGACCTTACTATAATACCTACAGCTAGATCCTCCACCACTAGTAGATTGAGAGTTTCTGCTCGGGAAGCTTGTAGCAACAGTTTGACTCGTTTCGATGAATATCATTCGAGTAGTACGCTGATCTAGGGAAGAACCACACTTCTACCTGTGGCACTCGGACCTTATTACAGGTACATCTCCACAGATCACATGTCTTACATTATGATATATTTTTTAACATTATTTAAATATTATGACAACGTGCATATATATATATATATATATATATATATATATATATATATATATATATATATATATATATACTATACGTATATCTTAATATATCTATTTTCAATATATAATAATTACTATTATACGTAATATGTATATATAAAAATATCTGGAAAATATCTGTAATCATATAATATGATAATCATAGGAATATATATTCTTGTTTTGTGTTAAATTTATCATATTACTATAATATTATACATACATTTATATACGTATATCTTAATATATCTATTTTCAATATATAATAATTACTATTATATGTAATATGTATATATAAAAATATCTGGAATCATATTCCATTTTTTTGTTAAATTTATCATATTACTATAATAGTATACATCCATCTATATTTATATATGTATACCTTAATATATCTATTTTCAATAAATAACAATTACTATTATACGTAATTTGTGTATATAAATCATATAGCACATATAAAGCATATATAAAAATATCTGGAAAATATCTGGAATCTTTTAAAAATATCTGGAAACTAGTAACTCCCTAGAATGCGCATGTCATACGAAATTTATAGATAAAACAAATATTTTCCGAGAGTGTTTAAAATTTGTCATTAACTTTTTTTCAGTTTTTAATACAAAAACGACTGTATTTACTCCCACTACAACGGGTATTTACTTTTCTTTAAACTTTTGAAACATCGAATGTTTCCAAAGAACCCAACCATTGAACCATTCAATTAAATTAATAATTAATTCATACACAAATTTATAAAAAATGGGGATCCCCATTTTTTAGATTCAAATCTCGATTTTCGCCTAATTTATTTGGTTTAGTTTCTCTGTTTTTTTTACATAGATTTGTATTTTACTAGTAATTTACTAGGTAATATATAAATATATAGTTGTTAGCTGCATTCATAGATTTAGAGTACCATATACTGGTACTCTATATCTATGGCTGCATTACATCCACAGACTTTGAGGGGGTCCCCTCTCAAAGTCTGTGATTACATCCCGAAGTGAGTCTATAAAATAGATGTTTAAATTTTCATAATAGCCACGCCCACAATTTCGATAGATGTACATAAATCTGGTGCAAACCATATATAATAGAAATGATTAATAAATATTTCTATTCACTATTATTTATTAATAATTCTTCAATCTAACAATAAACTTATTATTCATATAATATTATAGATGTACTATTCTCTCATATTTAGTTGGGATCTACTTGAATGACTAGAATCAAAGGATCATCTAATGAAAGACTAAGGCTGCAGTTCTACATAAGTAGAATCATGCTGTGAGGCGCGTATCTCCTATCTATTACATTATACATTTTTTACAAAGTGTTTTTGCGAAGTTAAATTGTATAATGTAAAATAATGAGAGGCGCTTCTCAACCTGATTCTACTTTTGTATAACCGCAGCCTTATAATGCATCATAATGTTTTAATAACTTATTTACATACATATATAAATCAAAGATTTTTCTAAAGAACAATATTGTTAATACAATTAAATATTGTTAATATTATATATATAACACCTACGCAAAAGCATGTATTTCGATTTCATACACATGAACAACACCACCTAATAGTTTGATATTAAGATAATGATGTGTTGTTTTAAACGGCCTGTTTATAATTTAAATTCATATAAAACTATACATTTATAAAATGTAAAATAATATACTTTCAATTATTATTTGTATGATGAAAACTAGGCGTTCGTTGCTAATATATAAAAATATATAAATCAATGGTATATTGTGGTTTAAAATACTATACATATCTATTTGGCGAGTAAAAAACAATTTATAAATATATATATGCAATATTGTACGTCATATTATAGAAAAATGAAAACATTTGTGTATAAAAACGTGACAAACCTATATCTATTTCAGTTGTTCGATACTACTAGCAATGTTTTGCGAAGCCAAGATATTTCACTTGTGACACAAATTTAAATGCTTAATGGTTTGAAATATTGGTGGCAATATTATCGTTTTAAATAATTTCAATAGTGTATTATTACATAATAATTGAAAATGTTACAAAATATATATAATTTAACATTGAAAATTTAATCTGTCGAATTATCATATTTCTCGAATATGGCTGTATATTTTAAGAAAAATAGTTCTAATTGTAAAATAATTTTATATTCTTAAAACAAGCACTATAAATTATATGTTTATTATATTCAAAAAAGTACATAACTTCATTTATAATAGTGATATATAGTGATCTATTTATAATTTATATGTAAATAAATATAAACTAAAAATAGTTTGCAGTACATATTTTTATTAATTTCACAAATTCATTATATCATTCCTTCGGAAAATCTTTGCTACTAGTAGCTCCTAGTGGATAACTATTAATTACGTTGCGTAGATATATCCCTATAGGGAGTGTTAAATCTTTGCTTTACAAAATATTTGTGTATATTATAATTATATAATTATATTCATAATCGATGTACGACATATATTATACGTATCATTGGCTCCTCGTCAAATCTACACATCATATATTTGCATGGACAAATGATATTTTTATGAATTTCAATGTCAAAATAATATATATCTAATATCGAATAATGATGGTATTATAAATAAGTTATGGTGAAGTCATTTTATAAAATTATAGTCCGAGTATGTCAATGTTTACTGGAAAGATAAAATATAAATGAAATGTTGGATGATATTAACAATTGATTCGATTATCTACTGGAAAATTGTGGTGCAAACCCTACACTGTTCATTACAATATATATATATATATATAAATTAGTATTTTAAATTTAATTAATAATATAATTAGTAATTAATTAAATATTTAACAATTTAACATTTTATAGAATTTATAAATAAAACTTTAATTTACGGCTTTTTCTTTTGTTTAATTATTATAATTTACATGTTATAAATGTATATATTCAAATACATAATGTTTTCTTTATCATCTGGAGAATTGCGAACCTACAAATCTCATAATTCTGTGATAGAGAACCCTAATATAATTACCAACATTATTTAATGTAAATGTTTCATAGCATATCAAATATAAACTATAAGTTATATTCTATAATATACATAAGATTATATTCTATAATAAGCAAGCATAATATATTCTCTATAATATATTATTTACTGTATGTAATACATTTTGTATAATAATGTTGTTGTTTTTAAGAATTGCATCAGACGATGTATCTTAATTCCACATTTACATATTAATAGTATGGTATATAGTTTATTATAACATATCATTTAATTTTAATATGTATATATATATAGAGATTGATTCGTAGCAACTGAAAAATGTGTCTAAGATATATAATTATTCTTACGTGTATTTACATAGGTACAAAAGTAAATAGGAAGGTGTAGATAGGAATGTAACCGAGTGTGTTAAGTCTTTGCGCGATGAATCATCATTGATGAATCACCTTCGATTTATAGTATGATTATTGTAGTATACAATTCTATATATATATATTAATATTATATATCGTATACTATATATATATATATTAAATAAAATATCGCAGAATTTTCGTCGATATTGATTGTCTCATCTGAACGGTTTGTTTTGGAATTCAGATTGTCGTCGAATACCTCCGGATATATCTCCTGCGCATACACGATTGCTGGATACGTTTATTGCGAGATATTAGATAATTGTTTGGTGACGAGTCTGTAGTAGGATCCCCTCATTTCTAGTAGTTCTTTATGCGTGCCTATCGAGTGAGAACGGCGTAAGTTCGCTTAGATTGTACGAGCTTATAATAATATCTATAATATTGTAGTGAATTACGATATAATATATATATAATTAAATAGTAATTATAAAATATATCTATACATATAAAAGAAAGTTCGTTTAAATATTTATTTATTTATTTATTTATTTATATGCGTTCTATGTTTAAGGGTAAAGAAAACGGCTGGACGGATTTACAAAATTTAAATTGCAACTAATTCTCTAAGTCAATAGTATATATATATATATATATAAAAGTATGCATTTATACAATATTACTTAATACATTAATATAAACGGTTAAACTATATATATATATATATATATAGCCGAGCATATTTATCACACTTGTAATTAGGGTGTTCGCGCATCCGTAAAATGCTTGCTGTATCAAAGTTTTGCTGTGTGAAACTTTCTTTTCGAAAGTTTGTACATGATAAAATACAAATTTCCTATATTTTACATACGTGCAGCAACAAAAGAGTTCTATTTTTAAAACATGTTCTATTTATCTCGTGCGAAACCAGTTTTTATATCACAAGTATTTTACGGATCGTGTGTGAACACTCAAATATGATGAATAGTGTAAACCGGACAATGGTGGGGATAACGTTTTTAACTAAGGTTGCGGTTATAACTGCCTGTGCGGCTCAGTTGGCTAAGGCGTCAGACACACAAGCAGTAGGACACGGGTACGAGCCTCGTCCGGACCATTAATTAATTTTATAATAATAAAATATTATTTATAAATGATCTTATATAATTGTGTATAAATAAATGATCGGCTTTCGTTAAAACCATGGATGCCTTAACATGAGAGCGGATTAGAAGGGACATTAGAGCCATACCAAATAACAATAAAAATAACAATATTAATTTTCAATTGCTTGTGTTGCCTTTCCTTTACATTAAAAATTTTAAGTAAGAAATTAAATTTTGTAATGTAAATCATAGCAGCCTAATTCTACTTTATAGAACCTTACCCTAGCGATATACACTTTAATATTGTATAGGATTGATAGTGTATTGTAGAAGTATCCTCTGGGTCAGATGTTCAGAGAAAATAAACTGTCCTAGGACAATCCTTGTCTATCTCCGTAATGTTAAATATTATGCTAAGATAAGATTAGGATAATTTTTTTTCTAATAACAACCGTCCCCTGGTATACTATAGTATATATGTGGTACTATATAGTATATAGTGTACTATAGTTGTATATTGTCGTGTTCGCTGAGAGAAATTAATTATTGATACGTTCAAACAATGTTTTAATGAATTTGGTAATATTTACATACATACTCATGAGTAGAGAAACACGAGTACACACACACACACACACACACACACCCACATTAACAGACATACATATGTAGGTGCTCACAAATATACGAATACACACACTCGCTTACTTAAGACCGCATATCCACATTGCGTTCGCTTTATAATGTTATTATTGTTACTATTATTGTTACTATTATTGATATTATTTGTAACACTCCCGAATGGGTAAAATATAATGATACGAATGAATAATCGCTTACATACATAAACACCCATACGAACACCACCACACTAAATGTACTTTAATACACTCTTTAATAACACTTTTAAAACAATTAATTTGTATTATTATTATTTTATGTTTATTTTTATTATGTATGTCGTCATAACTTTACTATCTAATCACACTTCTGAACAATTCATTTAAAATTTGATTTTTGTGATTAAATAAACTATATACTACTACTACTACCACTACCACTACCACTACTACTACTACTACTACTACTACTAAGCAACCTTTCTCGATGATTTGCCCCCTCTTGCCCAGTACGAGGATGACGTGGGCGTCCTTAATGGTGGACAGCCGATGAGCTATCACGATGCATGTCCTTCCACTTTGGGCTATGTCCAATGCGTCTTGAACAACCTACACAAGCGAGATGAGAGAGTGGGGCGGGGTTAAGGTGCGGGTTATGATCAACCAAAGCGTTAATTTGTAGAAGATTGGAGATCTAATCTTGTAATAGTTATGAATATATTTAGAATATTGCAAACAAATATTTGATACATATAAGTACTATATATAATATATATTCTAGATATATATAGTAAACTTTTCATTGTATATACTAACTATCTATATATAAATATATATACTAAACTTATATAGTAAAATTTGCATTGTATGAAAAGTTAATATTATTACTTTCTAATAATTCCACGCATATTAAGCTAATCCCAAATTATATTCACCTTGATACGCTATCTACCGTAACCTATAGCTTGTAACATTATCATCTAGGCACTACCATAATCTTTATTAATTTGTCGATAGTGCTAAGGTATGTGTAAGACAAACCAAGTCCACATTAACGTATGTATGAAGTAATAGCTTGCGTTATGATTACTTTATATGTAAAATATATGTAAACTATATGCTGTTTAACTAAAGGAGAACAATAGAAAGGATGTAAATCTTATTTTGAAGCTCTTTAGAAGGAAAAAGATATTGAATACGTTTTGTTATTCATCTATTATATCAATATAACAACAAACTTCTAATAATTATCATTATTATTATACACACACACACATATATATATATTACTATGTTAGTTAATAGTATATATGAAGTTTGAACAAGTAGTATACCGTAGATATCCACCCGGTTAACACAAAGACACCACTACCACCACAACTACAACTATCAGCACACATATATCCACAAACTGCCTGTGTGGCTCAGTGGCTAAGGCGTCAGATACACAAGCAGTAGGACACGGGTTCGACTCTCGTCCGGACCATTAATTAATTTTATAAAATGGGTCTTAC
Source organism: Osedax fenrisi (assembly GCA_964019155.1). Lineage (NCBI taxonomy): Eukaryota > Metazoa > Annelida > Polychaeta > Sabellida > Siboglinidae > Osedax > Osedax fenrisi. The sequence goes on from OZ025245.1 coordinate 7,848,093, forward strand.
AATATTATTTAGAAGTGATCTTATATAATTGTGTATAAATAAATGATCGGCTCTCGTTAAAACCATGAATGCCTTAACATGAGAGCGGCTTCGAAGGGACATTAGAGCCATATATGGTTATAAGTGAAAACTTCGTCTAAGTTCCTGGATGGAATGAAAGGACTCCACCAAATAACAATAACTATAACAATAACACGTGTTTACCTTCTCACTCTCCGTGTCCAGAGCGCTGGTTGCTTCATCCAACAGCAGTATCTTAGGGTTCTTGATCAGCGATCGAGCGATGGCAATACGCTGTTTCTGTCCTCCTGACATCTGGACTCCTTTGTCTCCTACGTTAGTTTGGTAACCCTGGTGGTGGGGGTGAGCGGTTGAGCATTTAGATAGGGGTAGGGGGTGTAATGGGTGTTCGTAAGTATTAGGACCCCTTTGTCTCCTATGTTAGTTTGGTAACCCTGGTGGTGGGGGTGAGCGGTTAAAGAGAGGTGACGAGGGGTGTAATGGGTGTTCGTAAGTATTAGGACTCCTTTGCCTCCTACGTTAGTTTGGTAACCCTGGTGGTGGGGGTGAGCGATTAAAGATAGGGGTAGGGGTGTAATGGGTGTTCGTAAGTATTAGGACATATTTGTCACAAAAGTTAGTTTGGTAACCCTGGTGTGGGGGTGAGCGATTGAGGATTTAGATAGGGGTAGGGGGTGTAATGGGTGTTCGTAAGTATTAGGACATATTTGTCACAAAAGTTAGTTTGGTAACCCTGGTGGTGGGGGTGAGCGGTTAAAGAGAGGCGACGAGGGGTGTAGTGGTTATACGTAAGTATATAATATGTGCATATTCGCGTATAATATTCATATATCTTATGTTCGGCGTGCATAAACCAAGGCGTTTTTTTATTAATCGTAAACCCAATGTTAATTTTGTACTAATTAGTTTTGGGTATCAATTCATGCATCTATTTTTTTCTATCTTCATTATTTTTGTGTATTTTTTTTTTTTTTGTTTACCTAATAAACTATATATTATTATTATAAGGATATATTTGTATTCCACATTTGTATCATAAGTTATGATTCATAACCCAATGGGATGGGGGATGAAGGGTGTGTAGGGGTTACATATCCCACATTGCATCCCTCATTTATATCGTTACACTACAGGGCAGATATTGACGGGTTATAGGGGTTGGTATAGGGGTTTGAATAATTAACGGGGCACCTTCACCTTCTTAGTTTGTATCGCTTTGTTGATAACCCTAAGGGGTTGGGGGGCTTAGAGGTTTTACATAATAATTAGGGTGGTCGACACCTATATTAATATCGTTGACCCCGTGACCTATGATGCATGCACTAGACAAGTGTAGAGTTAGGCTCGTGTCATGAGGTGTGGCTATGTATGATAAGTTACTACGTATGAAATCGTTAGCAAATATTTAAACTTTATATTTTCGTTTATAATCGACACCCGCGTGTATAGCATAGTTTGGGGCGTGTAGAATATACGCCCGATATTGTCACTATAGGTGGCGCTGGTGGTGGTGGTGGTGGGTGTATGGCTCGCTAATTATGCTTTACGTAGTAATTAAATGGAAGTTAGCGTTTTAAATATATCGATATCGCTATATCGGCTGGTGATCAATAACCGATCAGTATTAAACGAATCTTTTAACGATTCGATATATAATAATAATATACATTATAGGGAGTGTGTTTTTTTATTTACGAATGCGAAAAACTCATCTCGTTAGGTCACTCTAGCGATGTTAAGCGACGTCATAATGTACGGTATATCATATAGCCCGATGGAATCATCATATAGAACGTGTTCGCTACGATGTTGTCACTATAGGTGGCGCTACTGCTGGTGGGCGTCGGCTAACCTCCGGGAAGTTCTGTATGAAGTCGTGAGCGTTGGCCGCCCTCGCTGCTTTTATTACTTCGTCCATCGTTACCTAGGGGGTGTGCACGTAGGTTTAGCTCCGGTAAGTCTATGTTTGTTCTATCTACTTGTTGTGCTTATATTAATACTATTTATATATATATATATATAAAGATTCCGGGTAGAACTAGATAAGCTTTGCTTTTTTTCTACCCAATAGTTCGCTATACCTTCTGAGTTATATATGAATTACTGTTAAATGTTGTCAACTTTAGCGGTAAACTAGAGTTTATATAAAACACACAATTATATAATATAAAAATATATATATTAATATTGTTAAAAGATATTTTAAAGTTTAATTTCTATACTTCGAAAAGTGTTTCAGTATACATTTCTAAACGTCGATATTCATTTAACAAATATTATAAATTTTTTCAAATTTATCGAATCGAAAAGTACCTTTATTAAAGATAAATTTTATATTCGAAATTCGCGCCATAGAATATCGTCGTCCATATACGCTTTTTTTTACACTTTAGAGAATTGTTGTTACTATTATTCAAGTGTATAAATAAACTTTATTATTATTATTTATTATTACGCGAAAGTATAAACACGAGTATAATACATTGTACGAGTCACAATGCTACTACTAAACCTCTCTTGAGTTATCCCCGTAAGCGATATTGTCGGCTATGGAGCAGCCGAACAGGGTGGGTTCCTGAGACACGAGTCCTATCTGCGACCTCAGCCATAAGATGTTGTACGAGCTCAGATCTACGTTGTCAAGGTACTGCGAGAGAGGAGGAGGGAGGTGGTGTTACATTATGTTTACTTTGATTAATGTACACGTGTGTGTGTTTTTGATTAGTATATATATCTTTAATTAATATATATATATATATATATAAATACATTAATATTATAATAAATAATTTCAGTTCAAAGTAATTATGTTGTTTAATTTTTTAAATCTGTAATTTCTCAAAACTACAACTACTGTGGTAATAAAAAAAAGTGAATACTTTTATAAATATATAAAAATCATATATATATATATATATATATATATATATATATATATATAGATAGATTAATATATAATTTATTGAGTGTTACAAAAACACACAAAATTACATGAAATAATAACTAATAATAAGTAATAAATGATAAAAAAGAATGATGGTTTACACATGCCATAATATATAGTCGTATCGATAAGCGTACAGTTGCTATAATTACACTTACAATTATACTAGCGCAAACTTAATAAATATAATACGGTATCACATATACGCGCGTGTAGTAAAGTAGTAACAATATTGCCGGAGAGAGGATCGTAGAATCTCTCAAGAAGTTGAATGGTGGTAGACTTTCCGCACCCGCTGGACCCTACGAGAGCTATTTTAGACCCCGCTTCTATGTTGAAGGACAGATCCTTCAGCACGTTCACCTAGAGTGGGCGGGCAGGAGAGGTGAATGACGTCGTCATTGCGTAATAGTTAGTGCTTAACGGGTATTATGTAATATTAATAGCATAAGAGTTATAGCTATTAATATGAATAAATGAATGAATTATTTTTTTATATACTATAAATAATTAATACACATGGAATATGTATACAATACAATATAGTTATATAATAAGTAAAAAAGGGAACCCTTTATTGGCAAGATGCTTTCGAGAAAGGGCAAATAAAATATATAGAAATAAAAGAACAAACGCAAAAGAAATATGATAGTAAAATAACTATAATAATTTATAATAACTATGAAAAAATTAAATTACATAGTGAATCAAATAGTTCCAATCTCATGTGCGGTATAATATGAATATATCTATGGCTGTGTAAATCTATAGCTAATAGATATTATTTAATATTTATAGTAATAGCTATTATGTAATAGGTATAGCATAATAGTTATTATATAGTATAGTTATAGTACTATTTATTGTGTACTTATATGTAATATTTATAGGGTACTATTTATTAGGTAAGAGTTATTGCATATTAGTTAATGAGTAAGAGCTATAGGGTCATAGTTATAGGGTCATAGTTAATGAGTAATAGTTATTATGTAATAGATATAGCGTCACAGTTATTGCATAATATGCAATAGAACAGCGCGGTGTGTGTTACCTGAGGTCTGTTCGGGTAATTAAACTTCACGTTCTTGAATGAAATGTCTCCTTTCAGATTGTCCTGCAATAGAGGTTGACAGTGGATAAGAATGCTTATTAGTGGATGTTCTAATATCAATGGGCGATATTAGAAAAGACTCCGCTATATTTCGAGTATATAGAAGATTTGATATTTGTAGATGTTAGTAGATTTTATTGGATTTAGTGTATCTCTATGAAGAATTACTATAATAATTAAGGTTAATAGTGAATTAATCTGGTTCAGGTTGTAACTAATTCTATTAATATTTATAATAACATATTAATTATGATTATTTAATTTGAATTAATCTAGGTAAATCGCAATATTATATTTAGTTGAGAGATTATTTCGTCAGCTCCCAATATCCTACATAATTAACTTATTTACAGTTGAATTCTGGTTTATTTTACTCCGAAATAAACACGATATACGAGTATCAATCATTGATCTGAAAAAAATTAATTATATTTATTGAATTATAAAAAATTTTGAAAAAATTGCTCAATATGTAATATTATCATACCATTCAATGGTAACATAAAATTTTCCAAATACTCCTAATTGGACACTAATTAAACCCTAATTAAACCTTATACCATCCTTACTATATTACTCGGAATAAACTTTTCATGTAACATCGCTTAATGATCACTCTAGTTATTTAAATTTTAATATAACGATCAAACTTTGAAATATTATTGTTAAACCTAAATCTGTACAATATTTGCATATGTGTTACCATCTTATTTTTTAAATCTATAATATTTATAATGATTTTATATATAAATAATAAATTCTATATCTATAATTTACACTGGAAATTGATCTAGAAATTCGATATTATATAATTAGATATTAATTTACGCAAACATATATTAGCAACTTATAAAATTTATAAACATAAATAAAAATATAATGCAAATAGAAGTATGAAATAAGTAACCTTTCCGATGTTTATATGTAAAAGATAGGGAATAAATAGGTCTAAGAAAAATATTATTTTGAACACGATCCTAAATTAATAATTTGTATAACATTCAAATCTAAAAGAAGAGCTACTTTATTTACATTATGTTGAAGATAATTAATTATATTTTAATATTGAAATACAATTAATTTCATGATAAACAATGAAAACGAATGTTACGCCATGTAATAATAATGATTGTAGTGTATTAACTTTCAAACACACACGCACACACACCCCCTCACACACACACACACACACACACACACTAACACTAATCACTCCTTTCTTGACTCGTTCGTCTTCCGCATCGCTGATTATCACAGGTTTACGATCCAGCAGAGCGTATACCCTCGCAGCAGCAGCTTTAGCCTGTGTTACGTGTGTGTGTAATATTGATATATGTATATATAGATTTATAAGTTTTTTAGTTTTATTTTAAAGCCTCTTAGAAGAAATAAGAGCTAGAATTTTGTTATCATATTTATTTTATTATAAATTATAAAAAATTTCTAATAATAGTAATTATTATTATTATATATATATATATATATATATATATATATATATATATATGTTTGAAATAAATGGATAACAAGTTTATAGTGGTGCTGTTATTAGCGATAAATATGGAATCGTAAAATGATCATTAATAAACGAGATGAAATAAAACGACCCAAAATCTTAAGCATGACTAACAAAATATTCACACATACACACACACACACACATACACACATACACACACCACACCGATTACCCATTGCATCAAATACGAAAGGAGAAAATTCAGCTCCGCGATCAACAATATATGGAATAAACTACCCTCGCAACTTAGAAATAAAAATATATCAATTAATATCTTTAAAAAGAAATTAAAAAAATTTCTTATCGCCCAACATTGATGTTCGTTTATTCGTAATATTATCGTGCAAATTATATATATGTATAATATTATATATGTATACATTCGCTATTTTTATCTATATGTGATATATATTGTTAGATCCACATTATAGAATTATAATTATTTATGATGTTCTTAAATAAATACTTCAACAACAACAACAACAACGACAACACACACACACACGCATACACACACGCATATACACACGCACCACACACACACATAAGTGTCGCGTACCGACCTTCCCGTAGTCAGGGGTGAAACTGCTAGTCTGTCCTACAGACATCGCTCCGAACGCTATGGCTCCGAATACCCTGTAACACGTGCGTCGATGTTATTAATGCATGAGTTAATGCATGAGTTAATGCATGAGTTAATGCATGAGTTAATGCATGAGATAATGCATGAACGAATATATATATATATATATATATATCTGATTGAGATGAAGATTGACAAGATCGTCCTAGAAATTAAGCAAGTAAGTAAGCAATATATATATATATGAATTAATATATGAATGAATTAGTGAATCAGTGAATGAATGGATAGATGCATACATGAATGATTTAATTAAGAGCAGGTGAAACATATGATTATTTCACGGTGATAATAAGACAACATTTGTTACATTATACAAAATTATGATATATTCTGAAATAAATATGAAAATGACTACATTTTAGTTATGTATTATTAAATATATTTAGATTTATAAATATATTAAGTTATACAATTATATTATAATTATAAGATGATGAGAATGAGACCTAGAAAGTACTGATTTTAAAATAATTTTAATATAATAATATTTCCAGTAATTTGTTAGTAATTTGCAGTTACTAAGTTTTATTTTTAGGTCATACCTATTATATATGAAGAGATAATTAGTATGATTAAGTTCTGAAAGTTGTATATAAACATATTAAGTAGATCAAAAGTTATGGACTTTCAAAGATTAAGTTTTTAAAAAAAAATAGCAGTAATATCAGTTTTAAAAAAAAAATTATAAATATTATACTATAATTTTAATGTATAATACGCTTGTATTTATAAATGCTTATTTTATAGTAACTTGTATACATCAAGCCATATATCCTTTTAAAGATAATATAATTTTATATAATATCATTTTTAATAACAAATATATTTAATTCAAATGTCATATATTTCGCCTGACTATAATATATTAAAGAATCAAATTCAATCATAAAAAAAAATGATAAATTATTTCAAAGGCCTCACATGGCCTTAATACATCAATGAACTCATGACCCTTAATGAATAGATACATGCATGAATATGATTATATTTTAATATGCATTCAAATATGAACATAAACAACTCGAAAGTGCATGTAAACAAAACATATAAACATAGTATATAAATAAATACTTGTGAATTAACGTAAAATAACGAAGTAATAATAATAATAAGTTATAAGGTACCATCAATATCAGACTAAGAATGGAACACTTAACTAATAACATGATCTGAAAAACTGTGTGGATAGAGGAAGGTAGAAGATTATAATGGTACCCTAAAGTAGGGCCTATATATTTAAGTTCGTTCTTTAAGAAAGTATTATGTCATCGATATAATTAAATACACTACTATTATGTTATACTATTACATAATAAGTATACAAGCTAATTTATGAGCTATTATAGGGCCTAGAATGTAGGCGAGTGATGGTAAGTAATCTATTAAGGCATAATTAGATTATAATATACATCAGACTGGCGAACTATCACGTTGTATATGTATTGATGTGATGGCAATGCAATAGATAGTATAAGTAGATAGTGAAAAACTTAGTTATTAACTACTTCGAGTTCTTAAGTATTAGTATAAGTCTATTACTACTAGTATGACAACATCTTCTATTGCTACCAGTATGCTTACAGCTATTGTTACTGACTTGAAGAGATCGCTGAACTGAAGTCCGTCGTTCTCCATCAGCCAGCCTCCGAAGTAGAATCCCACCGAGTAGATGAGGTACATGATCGCCTGCGAGAAGCTGAACGCTAGTCCGACCACGTGGGCTTTACGTAGCGATTTACTGTGGGGGGGGGTGGGGTTGGGGTGAGAGGGGTGGACGGGGGGCGGGGTTGTTACGGGGAAGGGGATAGAGGAGGAGGAGGGGCGAGGAAAGGATGATGGGAGAGTTATTATAGATATTATATACGTACTGGTTGTATCTATATATATATATATATATATATATATACATTTCACTGGTTCTTCAGTGTAACACTTAGTATAATATTAATAAAATTTAAAAAGGTCTGGACATCTTATAATAATATTTATTGGACGTTACAATTTACATGTGATTTGTTATCACAAATTGACCATTTTCATTTATAATAATTAATATCGTTGTTCCAATCGAATAAATGATAATTTGCAGACTATAATTTATATACCCTGATAATAATAATTAAAATAACTGTAAAACGGAAATCATGAGTATTTTAAATAATGTGTTGACAGTATTCATGAATGCGCAAGCATGTAGCCAATTAATTCTCTGGTATATTAGTTACATTTACTAATAATACGACCATTACAAGTATTATGGTATTATATAATGGTCATATAATATTTAAAATATATTTATATTTATAATAAATATATATATTATTATTTAGTAGTATTATTATTTAGTAGCTATATATAGAATAATCATTAAGTAATATTGATAATAACGATGACAGCATACAATCAATGTAATGTTGCCTTTCTTTACACATAACAATATATTAGCGCCCAATTGTGAACATTCTCCTACTACTATAGCACATAGTATTTAAAATACACCCCGGTTTTTCTCCTTTATCAAAATAACATCAAATATATAACTACACACTACTTCTTATCTATTGTAAGTTTATAGATATTTATTTATATATATATATATATATATATATATATATATATATATATATATATATATATATATATGTATTATATATTATATATATTATATATATTTAATATATATATTATATATTATATATATTTAATATATATATTATATATATATATATATATATAATTATATATAATCATAAAGTATCTTCACAACAGTCCTACTGAAAACACATGTATTTAAAATTATGTGAGTTGTTTTCATAGAGCTTGAGAGAAAATTTCTCTCTAGCTCTATGGTTATTTTATAGTGTGGGAGTTGAACACACACGCACACGCACACACACCCAATCACACACATACACACACATACACATACACACACACTCAATCATACACACACACACACATACACACACACACACCAAATCATACACACACACACACACACGACTACGTTGAGATACATTGAGGTAATAGTGTGGTTGTATTACATCCATGTTGTATTCGTGTTATCTCTACACTTCTATCGTCGTAGTACAATACATGTATTGTGATAAGTATGTATACTAATATATATATTAATATATATATATATAAATATAATATATATATATATATATATATATATATTAGCGTATTATATAAATATTAGCGTATTTTATATTATCCATTTTTCGCCTATGAATTGTAAAACATATAGGCGAAAGATGTTTAATACGGCCAGTTGTAGATAATGTTCTATAACTTTATAAATATAAGTCCTAATTCGATACCTGTTTTAATATAGATACATACTATAGATACATACTATTGTATTTAATAGTACAGTCGAATCATTTTATTATTTTAGGTTGTCTAATCGAAATTATTAGGGTGGCCGCATTACCCATCTCTCCACTATGTATACATATAGGTATACCTATACTATAGTATACATATATGTATACATGTATACATATATATATATATATATATATATATATATATATATATATATATATATAGTATACCTGTGTATATAATGTATATAGCTATATATATATAGCTGCACTAACAGTATATGCAATAATACTATATGCAATAACAGACTATGCGCGTTAATTCATAATGCAGTTATAGCTTTATATATAAATGTGTATATACTATATACGTATATATATATACCAAATAAACTAGAGAGCATATATTCTCTATATATATATATATGCACTTCGCACAAATATATACTATAGTATATATATACACTTTATACAACGTATACTATACACTAGAGAACGTGACTATAGGTTTGCTTTCGGACACACGGGTCATTTCGTTACGGTCACGGTTCAGGAAAATGGCAATACGGCCAAATAAGCTGACCACTACACTGACCGCTGAGGGGTGATTCATCATCTACTATCACTGCGATCATCCGGGCAAACGTTAGCGTGGTCAATAAGGTGACTCATACACTGAAGTGGATGAGTCACCTTAACCTGAGTTACCGTGATAACGTATTGCCGTGTATCTATATATATATATATATATATATATATATATATATATATATATATATATATATATATATATCTATATATATATATCTATAGGTATGCGGTAAATAAGGGTATGTAATGTATTCTGTAATGCTTTAATGTACACCAATTATAAATAACCACTACGATCATCCGGTCATATATAGTATACATTGTGTACATTGTGTACATTGTGTACATTGTGTACGTTAACGTGGTCACTGCAGTGGACATTGTTCAATATACTTAGCGTGACTCATACACCGATAATGTATTAATACATATATTCGGTAAATATATGTATATAGTATATATATATATATATATATATATATATATATATATATATATATATATATATGTATACATCTCTGCAGAGAGTACATATACATGTATGGTATATATATATATATATATATATATATATATATATATATATATACAAAACTGTAAAAATGTATATCAACACTTTTTCAATTGATTTATATTTTTTATTTTATTTTTTTTTTAAATATTACTAAATATTATATCATTATAGTACTTTAAAGAATACTTTATTTTGGTATTTTAAAGTTTTTATTAATGGTAAAATGAATCTATCATTACGTTTATTTATTATAATCAATTTTGTAATTGTTATTTAGCAATTTATAAATTAATATAATATTTCTAAACACTACTAGGTCAATCCTAGATCATTTAATTTCAGAATATTATTACTAATAAATAATTCAGACGTATTTGATATTATGTTTAAGTTAATTGGTTTGAATTTAAGATTTTTTTTGTTAATAATTCGGATATTTTTTTTTGCAATCAAATAATAATATTGATATTTGATGTATAGGTATTTCCCATCAATATAAATATTAATATAAAGTTTTTTTATATCGATGGTATTTCCCCATATTTATATGCCATTTGAAATATTAGATAAAATTAGATATACTATATAGTATATATATCATATATATCATATATATGATATAGTATATCTAATAATATAGGATATACCTATATAATATATATAGTATATATATATAGTATATATATATAGTATATATATATATATATATATATATATATATATATATATATATATATATATATATATATATATAAACTATAGTTTATATAGGTGTGTTATATAGGCTATATATAGGTGTGTTATTATTATAATGATTTATTAGAATTATTATAATGATTATTATAATCATTATACAATTTAAATTTAAATATTTAGTAAGCATATATTATACTTAGTAGGTAATACCTATATGATCACATATTTATTATAAATATTATATGAAAACTGATGTTAGGTTTATATATAAAATTCTCAATTATTGATTCTATAGTTCGTAGTACGTATATATTATATACACTGTATTACCAAAGCCTAGACTTTGGTATTACCATTGAAAGTTTTCTTTACATCAATATATAGGTATTACATAGAATCTATGATAGATGTATAGTTCACCTAGATAACATATAAAACTATAGCTATGATTCATAGCTGTAATTCATGTCATGAATCATGAATTATTCATGATTCTGTGATTCATAGCTGTAATATATGATTCTATGATTCATAGCCTATAAACACACATGCATTGTACAATATACATATATAATATATAATATATATGTATAAATGCTACATCATGTAGTACATGCACAGAGCTAGAGAGAAATCTCTAGCTCTGTGAGTACATGTAACAAATAGGTATATATATACTTTACATATAGATTATGAATCATATTACGATATTATTATAATAATTATATGATATTATATTTATTAAATAATTTAATATATAATATAATATTATAATGTTACTATAGTTACTTAGTGACTAAGTTACTATAATTATTATTATAATAGTATAATGTTATGTATAATAACAAGTATAAATAGATATATTAAATATAATATTTATATTGATTATTTATGCATATTAAATAAATATATAATATATATTTATATTTATATACTATAGTCATAGACATCTAAGGGGAGAAGCTTGTATTAATATATAACGTCTTTGAATATAGTATTATACTAAGTATATAATTATTATAATAATATACTATCAAGGATATGTCCTTGATAGTATATCAATGCAACACTGATGAATCATTTAGAGGCATTCGATGAATGTAAATAAGCTAATGCGAATTAATGTTGTTATAGCACATAATTATCAAGGGCATGTCCTATATAGTTGGACACTCATGAAGATCAAAATTATATTACATTATATATACATCAAAAAATTATATTATATCTTATATATATTATATAACTATGTTAATAGAATATAACTGTTATAACTGTCAGGATGGCCGAGTGGTCTAAGGCGCTGCGTTCAGGTCGCAGTCTGGTTCTCCAGGCGTAGGTTCGAATCCCACTTCTGACATATTTTTTATTTTTTATTTATTTTTGCAGAATTTATTTCTTAAATTTGTATTAGAATTTTAGAATTTTATGTAACATGTATAATCTAATACATATCGTAGATAACTTAATATATTACATCATTTAATTATATCATATTATATAATACAACTTACTATATATACATTGCATATTTATACACATTTATTTTATACATGGTATATATTATATGATAATTATCTTATAATATGTTAAATCATGATATTTAATGTTAACATAGCATACTTTTCAGTCATCAATGATGACTCATCATGGAGGCAATATATTTTAATTTATGATACGAAACATGACATTTCAAATATACAATAAAACTATGTGATATCTCATATGGGATATCGATATAGATATCTCATGATATCCATGCTATAACATTTCAGACATAGGTTATTAAAGTCTCGTTGGAATGATTGCGGATAGATTTGATCATTAATAATGTACACTCTAATACACTTACTATCTATACAACACAATATACATATACATAATGTATATGTATATTGTGTTGTATAGATTATGGACATATGATTGCACCGGTACAAAAAGTGCTTAAAATTAAATATATATAGAATACTAGATCAAGTATTTTTCGAAGTAAGTATATGTAATTTGTATCTATTTACGTGAAATAAATTTGAATACCGATTAGTTTGAGATATATGTGGCAGTACTATCGTTTTTTTTTTAAAGATCTTGGTTACTTTTAAACCTAATGGCATTTAATATTATTAAATTGTTTACTAAATATATTTGCACATTTTTGATCAAACATTGTTGTGTATTCAAAACGCAAATATTACTTGTATTATCGAATTTAATAATCTTTCCAATATCACCAATATGAAAATATAATTTGTATATATAATAATGTAATATTATATAATTAATCTAATATATACTTAAAAGTATTTAATATCTAGATAATTATATAAATATATTTAATTAGTATTTAAAAATTATTAACTATTAGGTTAATAATACATAATATAATCTATATTTTATTATCAAATTTATAAAATATAATTCCTATAATTATTATTATATTAATATTATATATTTAATAATTAACTTACATTTAAAGAGTAATTATAAGAGCAATAAAACACACATACATAATTTAACATAATATATATAGTTTATCGCATATGCACACTTGTTATATTTTCTTATACTAATTATTAAATTTTTATATAAATAATTTCAAAATCAAATTGTTATAGTAGCTTGTTATGTAAGCATGTTACAAAATATCTATAATTTAATATTGAAAATGGATCTATTTATTTATCAATTTTCTCGAATATGGCAGTTATTTTAAGAAACATGATTATTATTATAAAATAATGTTATATTCTTTCACACTGCTTCGAATAGTGAATTTATCTTAGAATACTTTGAAGCGAAAACATTCTAATAGAATATTATAATGCATTATGGGAAATTATCATAGAATATTCGAAGAATTATATTTTTATTCGAAAGCGACTTTAAATTTCTACATGTTAAATTTTTGTGTCTATCGAATTTATTTGAATAAAATATTAGAAAGCATTAATTAATAATATCAATCTTTGATAAATATAATTTTTGCAAACATATTGTTTTAATATTTAGAATTAAAATGGAATTTAATTAAATTAAATTATTAAGGTATAGCAATATAGGACAATACATGTTTAAATATATTATTTTAGATATCGACTATAAATAGATTATATTTGAACTATAAACTTGCATACTTCGTTAAAACTTGCATAAGATAATTCGAAGCAATGTGAAACTATGAAAAATATTCTAATCGAATGTATTCGAAGGTAAATTCACTCTTCGAAGCAGTGAGAAAATCTTTTAAAAAAAACATATAAATTCAATTGTTATTGTATTCAAACACATACATAACATGTACAAAAACGCACCCGAAAAATATAATTAGAATATATAATGTATATTATATATATATATATATATATATATATATATATATATATATATATATATATTCTAATATATATATATATATACATACAACTAAGATACGCACAATACTCTATACTGACGTGTATGGCTGTAGTGTGGAGTTCTCGTATTCGTTGGTGAAATGTGCCTCTTTTGACAGGGAAGCCACCGTCCGAATGCTATTTATAGACTGGGTGGCGATCTAGTGAGCGATAGGCGATTAATAATTAGGTCAGTGTATGTAATGATGGCTTATTACATTAAGGGTCGGAATATATCTATATATATATATATAAATAAACATCTATAAATATATATATGTAAATATAGTATATATTATATATATATATATATTTTTATCCGTTATTTGTATTATATTCGATATATATACGCAATTCAATAAATAATATTATTAATATTATATATATATATTATATATTATATATATTATATTTACAGATTTGTTGTAGATATATATATATATATATATATATTAATATACAGTATATAATATATAAATATATTGCTAAGTTAAACCTTACACCCGTTATTTTTATGTTATGGTTACATTGTAGGTAAACACTAAAGATCAGATGATTATCGAGATAACCTTGCCTGCATCTTCAAGAGACTGCTGATTTTCTAAACCGTTTCCCATCATCATTTTCATCTGCAGCAAACCCCCTTGTGGAGATGTGGTAAAGATTCTAGTAAGGTTATTACTAAAGCTAATCAATGAAGGACATCAAACTCTATCTATAATATTGAATTATACACGTCTATTTTAAATACGTGGCGGTTATTTTAATAAGAAATACATAGCGTTATATTTTTTTAAATAGTGATTCGAATGAATATTCAAAATATACACATATACAGAGTAACTTATAGTAACTTAAGTGAAAAATTACTAAAATAAATGTTATAATAACTCCTATATTTATATACCTAGCATGCCTACCCCCTCACCCATATTACCCCCCCCCACCCATATTACCCCCTCCCCGCCTCAATTACCCCCACCCCACCCCTATTACACCGTTACATACCTAGATTGCCTACCCTCAACCCCTATTACCTCCTCCCCCCGCCTCTATTACCCCACCTCACCCCTATTACACCCTTTACATACCTAGCATGACGAACGGAACCAGTCCGAGGATGGCCAACGTCAGTTTCCAAGAGTAGATGAAGCCGATCATAATGCCGCATCCCATGCTGATGATGTTCTGAAGCATCGACGCCAGACGTACGCCCGATGCCTGGTGGGGGCGAGTGTGTGTGTGTGTGTGAGTGTGTGCGAGTGTGTGAGTGTGAGTGTGTGCAAGTGTGTGTGTGTGAGTGAGTGTGAGTGTGTGCGAGTGTGAGTGTGTGAGTTTGTGAGTATGCAAGTGTGTGAGTGTGTGCAAGTGTGTATATGTGTGAGTATGCAAGTGTGTGAGTGTGTGCAAGTGTGTATATGTGTGAGTGTGCGAGTGTGTGCGAGTGTGTGCAAGTGTGTGTATGTGTGAGTGTGAGTGTGAGTGTGTGCAAGTGTGTGCGAGTGTAAGTGTGTGAGTGTGTGATTATGCAAGTGTGTGAGTGTGTGATTGTGTGTATATGTGCATGCGAGTATGCATATATATATGTATGAGTATGTTTTAAAATGTTTATCTTTAATCGAAAACATCATAATTTATTTGATATACATATATATATATATATATATATATATATAAATATATTAAAATTATTACCGTATTTATAACTAATTTAAGGTGTAAGAGTTATACATCAGATTAGGCTATGACATCTACCACAACAATTATGACGACTATAAAACATTTGACATTCTTTATTTTGTTAATTTCATCTTCAATTTTATAATTATATATGTTACCATTAGCTAATAGTTCATCTTTATACCTACGAGTATATATTTACGTAAATAACAAATTAGTTCATAATCCATAGAACATTAATTCTATACTTAAACCAATGAAAAGAAATCAATAAATATGAAGATTATATATTTAAACTATATATTCGCTTAATTAAAATATCAGCAATAAAAGTTCAAATTCTTTATTTTTTTAATTTCGTATTATTCTTCGTTTATTTCAATGAGCGGCTTCGAAGGGACATTAGAGCCTTATATGGTTACAAATGAAAACTTCATCTAAGTACCTAGATGGGATGAAAGGACTCCACCAAAAAACAATAACAATAACAACAACAATGATGTACATTATCGCTAGCAAATAAACTTTATACTTTCCACTATACATTTACTTAGATACAAAATCAGTCCATAATTCCATAGAAAATTGATTCTATACTTAATAAAGAATTGAAGACCTATACAAATTTGACATGTTAAATATTCTACAGTTACTGTATTTGTTGTAATGGATTGCGTTGCCTAATCTGATTTGTAACTATTAAACCCTGACTAGTTTTAAATATATATGTCGACTATAGATTTGTTTACATAGAATATCACCCCTAGACTGCGGGGGTAGTGTTACTTACCCCGTGTACTGCAGAGGTGTCGGTGGCTAGTCGTGTGGTTAGAGCTCCGGTGGAATGCTTCTCATTGTCAAAGTAGCCGATTTCCTAACAATAGCGTTGTACGCGTTAATCTCTTCTTACGGATGTAATAGTGCATTGTTATGTAATTATAGTAATAATAATAATAATTATTATTATTCTAAAATATTCTTATTTATTTAAAAAAATTATGTTATCGGTAGAAAATATTTATACTTTATACTTTTGAATATATATTTGCTTAATTTAATTATCAATCAATATATCACACAAAATAATTTTAATCATCAATATATTCGTCTCATAAATGTAAGTGACACATATATATAGTAATTATATAAACTAATTACATATACCTCAATACTTCAGCTTCTTCCTAAACACAACTTACATTCAACTAACAATCGCGCCTGGGCAATATCCGTCCCATACTCCTGGAACACCCTCCCCACATCCATCCGTACTATACCATCAACTCCAAATTTAAGAAACTACTGAAAACCCATTTATTTAATCTGTAACATTAACATCAAATATATATGGACAGCCGATAACTTTATAAGCACAGTTCGCAGTCCGAAAAGCGAAAAATGTATGTAATATTTTTATTGTATACTTTATTACCACAAGTTTATATATGTGTGATATATATATACATATATATATATATATATATATTTGTATATATATAATGATTGTTACACTTGATTAGCACCTAAATATTGAAGTGTTTAAATAAACTTATTATTATTATTTATGTATACTATATTTTATGATATCTAATTAATATACTCAAATATAGACTCTTATAGCTAGTATCTCTTCTATCTAATCTTATCCTATCCTAACCTAAACTAACATATCCTATCCTACTCTATCCTATCCTATCCCAGCATATAGTTTCCTATCCTCTCCTATAATATCCTATCCTATGCTCTCCTACACTAACATATCCTATCCTATCCTACCCTATCCTATCCTATCCCAGCATATAGTTTCCTATCCTCTCCTATAATATCCTATCCTATCCTCTCCTATAATAATATATCCTATCCTACCCTATCCTATCCTATCCTATCCCAGCATATAGTTTCCTATCCTACACTAACCCCTCCTACACTATTAACCTGATGTATGAGAGTAGAGAACAGTTTCAGTCTAAGTCTGATGGTGAGACGTTCCGCCGAGATGCTGAACAATAACATCTGTGTGTGGTGGCAGAGGGGTTATAGGTCATCGTAGTCGTAGTAGAGAGTTATTACTTTATTATATAACATTTCAAAGAAATCATTAAAGTACTTATTTGGAATATATACACCGATGAATTATACGGTATACCTACTATTGAGCAATGGCGGTCGTGAAATTAATATATTGAAATTAACAAGACGAAATTAGCATCTGGAAATTGACACGATGTAATTGATGTAAAGAAGTTATATTTAGTTAATTTAATATAATGAAATTAATATAGTGAAATTACCTTAATGAATTACTTTAATGAAATTGACATAATGAAATTAATGCAATTAAATTGACATAATGAAATGAATTCAATTAAATTGATAAATGAAATTAACATAAAGAAATGATCGCAATTAAATTAACATAAATAAATGAACGCAATTAAATTGACATAATGAAATGATCGCAATGAAATTGACATAATGAAATTTATATAATGAAATGAACGCAATGAAATTAACATAAAGAAATGAACGCAATGAAATTAACATAAAGAAATTAACGAAATGAAATTGACGTAATGAAATGAATTAAATTAAATTGATAAATGAAATTAACATAAAGAAATGAACGCAATGAAATTAACATAAAGAAATGAACGCAATGAAATTAACATAAAGAAATGAACGAAATGAAATTGACGTAATGAAATTAATACAATGAATGCAATGAAATAGACGTGTTACCTGGAAGAACATTGAGATTCCGACTACGACTGCGATCACCAGGAACAACAACGCGTAAAGGTTAGCTTTACGTTCTTGTTCCTCTAGATCTTCTATTGAGAATACCTGCGAGGTGATATAGTCTATATTATATACTCTATAATCAGCTGAATAGTATTATCATTGTGAAAACAAATAAACATTCTGAGAAAATAAATCAATAAGACAATACTTATCATTACGGAGATTGCAAAGTATCGACTAGAATAATGATACGCTAATTTATTTTATCAGATCAACTGACCACAGGTGTTTATTGCAATCAATGTAACTAGTATTATACTAAGTATACTAAGTATATCGATATATCTAATGACATTAACTGCTCGTGTGGCTCAGTTGGCTAAGGCGACAGTCACACAAGCAGTAGGACACGGGTTCGAGCCCCGTCCGGACCATTAAAATAGGTCTTAAAATAATATTTAGTAATGATCTTAAATATAATTGTGTATAATTGTGTATAAATAAATGATCGGCTCTCGTTAAAACATGGATGCCTTAACATGCGAGCGGCTTCGATGGGATATTAGAGCCATATGATTATAAGTGAAAACTTCATGGATGATATGAAAGGACTCAACCAAACAATAACATGTATTATTAAAGTAACTAGTTATCCCTTGCTAGTGTAGGTTTACTGTAAAAATTAGAATATAAGTAGCGAAGAGAGTGCATATTTAATATTGAATAAGTTAGTGTTATTATTATTGTTATTTTGATGGAGTCCTTTCATCCCGTCCAGGAACTTAGATGAAGTTTTTACTTATCACAAAATGGATCTAATATTAAGGCCATGGTTTTATATACAATTTAATATATTAATAATTTATAAATAGATTATCATTTTTGTATACACAATTATATAAGATCAATTATATATTATTGTAAGACCTAGTTATTGGTCCGGATGGAGTTGTATGTGTCCTACTCTCTATGCATCTAACGCCTTAGCCAACTGAGTCACACAAATAGTTTTAATATATTATAATCACATAATAATAATGAGATTATGTAGAATATGAATAAATAGTTAGTTTTCATTTTCATGCTAACTGCAGCTAGTTTTTACTTATACATTAGATCGGTTACATCGTATCAACGCAACCACAAATTAAATACACAGTTTTATAATATAATACTACGTTATATAATATAATGCACTGTTATATAATATAATACTACGTTATATAATATAATACTACGTTATATAATATAATGCAATGTTATATAATATAATACTCTGTTATATCACATGATACAATGTTATATAATGTAATACTCTGTTATATCGTGTGATACAATGTTATATAATGTAATACTCTGTTATATCATGTGATATTATGTGACGTTATCTAACGTTAAGGAACTCGGCGAAGATGATAGCGAAGGCGGGGTTCTGAATGCCGAGGACGGCGGAGAAGAAGATTCCGGCGACGAGGTACAACCACTCGGGGGCGTTCATCTTCATTATACGCATCATGGTCACCTCGGGTAGTTTCTCATCCTGACGGGGTTAAAGTGGGGGTGGGGGTGTTAAGTGTGTGCGAGAATAGAATGGGAGCTCATGGTGTGAGGTCAATAGTGTGAGGTCATAGTGTGAGGTCAATAGTGGGAGGTCAATAGTGTGAGGTCATAGTGTGAGGTCATCGTGTGAGGTCAATAGCGTGAGGTCATAGTGTGAGGTCAATAGTGGGAGGTCAATAGTGTGAGGTCAATAGTGTGAGGTCATAGTGTGAGGTCAATAGTGTGAGGTCAATAGTGTGAGGTCATAGTGTGAGGTCAGAGTGTGAGGTCATAGTGTGAGGTCATAGTGTGAGGTCATAGTGTGAGGTCATGGTGTGAGGTCAATAGTGTGAGGTGATAGTGTGAGGTCATAGTGTGAGAACAGCATATATTAGGTCTAGGGTGTTATTGTTGAATGGGGTTTTAGTGTTAGGATGGAGCATACGAGGTCAGTAGGTGAGGGTAGTAGTGTTAAGTGTGTGACGTTAGAATGCAAGATGTAGGTGTGTTATTTAAGTATGTGAGGTCAAAGTAGTGGATTCAGTATGTGAGGTCAAAGTGGGGAATTTAGTGTTTGAGGTCGGATTGTGAGGTTAGTTAAATGTGACCCTTCTTTCTTTATCGAGTTATAATAATAGAAATAATTAATATTATAATGTTAATAGTAATTATAATCATAATGATATTGATAATTATAATCTGTGCTGGGATATATATAATATGCGAATTCATATATCTGTTTAATTCATAAAGAGTATACCATCTCGCATAGCGAAAGGAAAATTACGTTTTGACATAAATAAAAATCCTAATCCCACCTATATGATGTAATACCATACACTACGATATGTTATCACAAACCTCCTCATTCTTAAGATCCACGTAGCTGCCGTCCTTGCTAAGTACCCTGGTTAATTCATGGTGGTCAGTTTTCTCGAGGTTAACTTCATCGTAATCTGAAGGTTAACAATCGTTGATTGGTCAACGCATCGCATCGCATTCGATGAACCGTGATATTGTATTTATAGATTTATCTTTTAGTTGATTAAATAATTAAAAAATATATATATATTTAAAAAAATGTAATATTTAAAAAATTAATATAATACTATATATATATATATAATATTATTTTAATTATCAGATTTAGTCATTACCAGGGTAATTATATAAGCATTAATATTGAGATAATTTCCTTATACTAAATAAATACAAATTTAATATAATGTTCTAGCGCAGTAAACCTTCTTTATCTTCTTCTATCGAATCACTCGATTTACTCGTGCTCTATGAATGAAGGGTAACGGTGTTGTAGTAGTGTAGTGGGGTAGGGGTAAAGAGAGACGAGAGATATTGGTATGTATAGTGTAGAGGTAGGGGTAGGGGTAAAGATAGTGTTACGGGTAGAGGTAGGGGTAGAGGTAGGGGTAGAGGTAGGGGTAGAGTTAGGGGTAGAGGTAGAGTTAGGGGTAAAGATAGTGGTATTGGGTAGAGGTAGGGGAAGAGGTGTAGAAATAGTGGTAGGGATGTGTATAGTGGTAAAGATAGGATAGATGTAGATTTAGAAATAGAGGAGATAGATTTAGTGAGAGAGATAAAGAGGTGTAAACGTAGTGGTATGTGTAGAGGTAAGGTATGGGTAGGGATAGGGTTAGAGAGATATTTAGAGAAAGAGTTAGTGACAGAAAATTCAGGGTAGTGAAGGTGGTAGAGATAGAAGTACTAATAGAGTTAGGGTAAAGGTAGGGGTTTAGGTTAAAGTAGAGGTAGTGGTAGAGGTAGGGTTAGAGGTAAGGTTAGGGTACTGACCTGTAATATCACTAAATCTTTGTAAACTCCATTCTCCCTTTGCATTAGCTCGTCGTGTGTTCCCTATAACGTAAATAGAAATATCATTAATAGCCGTAATAGTAGAAGTGATTTAACTAGTACTTTCACAATGTTAGTATTGTTGATATATTGATAATATGTTTAATATTATTTTAATATTTATATTATTATTGATATTGTATGTATTATTGATAGTTATATAGATATTAGTGAGTTGATTGTTAATACAGGTGATATAGGCTACGATTCAATACAATACAAATACCTGTTCGACAGACGTTCCATCCTTGAATCCGACGATTTTATCCGCGGTTTTAATCGTGGACAATCTGTGAGCCACTATAATTGTGGACCGACCTCGCCTGGCCTATACGTCGAGTTCAAAGGTCAATAATAGTAGTGATTTAGAGCTGATTTAAATGTGTGGTGGTAGGACAATAATAGTAATTTAGAGCTGATTTAGAGCTGATTTAAACGTGCGCATAGGTGGATGTGTTAAAGGTATTATGAACGCCTCGTAATTTCATTGCATAAATAAAAAATTGATATTTTATTATTATTAAGTTATTGATTTTATGATCATATTTTATTACACCATAATATAGATCATATTATTAATGGTGAACTATCATATAGAATATATATATATATATACATATATATATTAATGAAAAGGTTGTCGCTTAATTTAAATTATATTTCATTGCTAGGTATCAAATTTTAAATAATACAAATTAAGTTGAAACCTCTATCGAATACATTAGAAAAATTTCAAAAATTTCTAATCGAATAAAATGTGTTGACCCGATTAAATAGATACCATCGATGCGCATCATTCTCTTACAGGTAAAATCCCCCCGCATACTGAATGTCACTTATGTTACACTAACATCTTACAGGTTAATATATAGTCTAATCTCCTCTAATAGGTTGATCTACTGTAGTACACCTCTCCCCCACTAGGTAGCGATACTGTAGTACACCTCTCCTCCACTAGGTAGCGCTACTGTAGTACACCTCTCCTCCACTAGATGGCCCCACTAACCACATCGAGGGCAATCTGTACGCTGGCTTCACTCTCCGTGTCCAGAGCGCTGGTGGCTTCGTCCAACAGAAGTATTTTAGGGTTCTTGACCAGCGCTCTGGCGATGGCGATACGCTGCTTCTGACCGCCTGACATCTGGACGCCTCGTTCTCCCACCAGGGTTTCGTAACCCTGTGCGTGTGTGTATATAATAATGTATAGTTTATTAGGTAAACAAACAAAAATAGACGCATATATGGAAGAAATAGATATGAATCGATACCCGAATCGACATGGTACGAACATTAACATTGGGTTTACATTTAATAACAAAAAGCCGCCTTGGTTTATGCACGCCGAATAATATGTGTGTTATGCAATAGGTAGTGGTTAAGTATTATGTAATGGTTAATATTAGAATATCTATAAATTATATCTATATCTATTAATTAATTCTATTAATTCTATTAATTAATCTATTAAGAATATATATACTTAACGACTACCGATATATGCATAAGCGTGTGTTATGTAATATGTAATCGTTAGCTATTATGTAATAGTTATTACGCCGTTTTCTGCCACCAGGGTTTCGTAATATATTGGTAGTCGTTAAGTATAGATAGTTCTTAATATATAGATATTATGTAATTAATATAGATATAAGATATATTCTTAACTATAGAGGTTAACTTAAATTATTAACTCTCCTATTATGTGGTAGTTTAGAAGGTTTAGAGGGGCGTAGAAGGTTTAATTGTTATGTAATAGTTATTACGTCGCTTTCACTACCTTTGTTGCATATCGCTACTTGTGTGGAATAGATAGTCGTAGTCGTTATTATAAGTAGTTTAGAGAGAAAGAGGTAGTTTAAGTATTATATAATGCTTTTTTAATATACTATAATCGTAATCGTAATTGTACGTATTTTCTTTAGGAACGTCTTAACCACCCACCCGCCCTTCTAGTAAGTTTTGCGCGAGTTATATATTTGTTATCGAATTACGATTAATATTGCTTTATTTATTTATATACTATATCGTAATCGTAATATTTTATTGAAACACAACTAGTCTTTCAGTAGAGATATATTAATGATTATAATATAATAATATGCATTTACGATTGGATAAAGATGGATATTAATGATTTGGTAAATGTTGTAAATGATCGAGACGGATGGAGAAAATATGTTTCAAAGTCAAGTGCGTTAATTCCCCCTACGATTTCTGAGTCACGGTATTAAAAGTAAAGTAAAAGCAAGTATATAACACACTAATAATTATATTAATATATAATATTATATGATTATAATATAATGGTTCTACGAATATTTATACTTATTATGTAATCGTAGACAACGTATTATGTAACATCTATTACATCATCAACGACTAAAGTGTGCCTAAGTATTACATAACGACTTATTGCATAACACCCATCGACGTAAACACTATCATACGCGATCACCACGACTACGGTGTGATGACCTCGTACCGACCTTGGGCAGGGAGATGATGAAGTCGTGACAGTTAGCGTCTTTAGCACAGCGTTCGAGCGTGTCGTCGGTTACGTCCGTCTGTCCGTAGCGAATGTTCTCAGCGATCGTGGTGGCGAACAGGATAGGCTCCTGACTTACTACTCCTAGTGGATGGTGGGAGGGGATATAGTGGGGGTGGGGGTAATGGGGGTATAATAGGATAGGCTCATGATTACAATTCCATGTGAGGGGAGGATGAAGGGGTAATGGTGGGGTATAGAGGGGGTGGGGGTAATGGGGGTATAATAGGATAGGCTCCTAACTTACTACACCTGATGGGGGATGGGAGTGGGAAGAGGTCATGGGGAGTAATAATGGGTTAAGTGGGGCAGGGGGTAGATCGACTTCGAAGGGATGTTAGAGCCATATGATTAGAAGTGAAAACTTCATCTAAGTTCCTGGATGGGATGAAAGGACTTCACCAAATAAAAGTAACAATAACAATTATGGTGGATATGGTGATGTGTTAATTCACCAGGCAGAGAGCTTGGGGAGTAAAAATGCTGATCTGGCAGTAGACGGGGGGAGTAACGGTAGTATAAATATGATAATGTACAGCGAGGGGGGTAATGTTGGTGTAAATATTTAGTTTATATATATATTTCATATATGGTTTAGAGGGGTAGAAGAAGTGGTTAAATGTGGTATTTTAGAGGGAGTACATGTATCGTATGATTCACTGAGAGTAAAACAAAGATAAATCAGGTAAACTTACATTCAATTTAACTACATTGAAAAGTATGCGTTGAAACTTTAATTTATCGATATTATATAATATTTATTTAACATTAGGGCCGATTCGACGGTAACTTACGATATAGAGAATAATAGTATTTATTTAACCGCCCGCCTAACTCTTACCGATATTATTCCTGAGCCATTTGATGTTGATGTCCTTGATATCGTGTCCATCGATAGTTAACTTTCCGGCTGAGATGTCGTAGAAACGCTGAATTAACTGTGAATGTGGCCGAAGCTTCAGTAAACTGAGATCTAGTAGAATATATATATATATATATATATATATATATATATACATACATATTTTTAGTTGGAATAGTTTAATCTCATCCAGGAACTTAGATAAAGTTATTACCCATAACAATTGACAACTAATAATGTATTAACTCATGTTTTAGTGGTGACTCTCCACCCTAACCTGAACTATTGTGGACTTTCCGCTACCGCTAGCCCCGACTAGGGCGACTGTCTCCCCCGGGTGTACGGTCAGACTGACCGAGTTCAATACCTGTGCAAGACGTGTGTGTGGTTACGTGTGCGATCAAGTATTATGTAATAAACGTAAGTTTTAATACAGCTGACCACTCCATAGTATATTGTACAGTATGTGATATCTGACCACTCCATAGTATATTGTACAGTATGTGATATCTGACCACTCCATAGTATATTGTACAGTATGTGATATCTGACCACTCCATAGTATATTGTACAGTATGTGATATCTGACCACTCCATAGTATATTGTACAGTATGTGATATCTGACCACTCCATAGTATATTGTACAGTATGTGATATCTGACCACTCCATAGTATATTGTACAGTATGTGATATCTGACCACTCCATAGTATATTGTACAGTATGTGATATCTGACCACTCCATAGTATATTGTACAGTATGTGATATCTGACCACTCCATAGTATATTGTACAGTATGTGATATCTGACCACTCCATAGTATATTGTACAGTATGTGATATCTGACCACTCCATAGTATATTGTACAGTATGTGATATCTGACCACTCCATAGTATATTGTACAGTATGTGATATCTGACCACTCCATAGTATATTGTACAGTATGTGATATCTGACCACTCCATAGTATATTGTACAGTATGTGATATCTGACCACTCCATAGTATATTTTATATCATGTGATATCTAATCATTCAATATCATATTGTATAGCATATAATATATGACCGATTCGTAGAATATTATACAGCATATAATATCTGATAATTCCTGTCATATCAGGCTCATCCATGTTATTATTATTAAACTACAATTAATTACTGCGATATTTATTTATTTCCTCTTTTTATTATCACTATCATAAAGACTATTTAAGGTAGGTAGGGGTACATACTACAGGTATTTCACAGGTATTTGCGAGCTAATTGTACTTAATATATACTGTATGTAGTATGTACTCCATACTATACATAGTATGTACTCCATACTATAGTATGTACTCCATACTATAGTATAATACATACTACATACTATAGTATACTACATACTATAGTATACTACATACTATATTATGTACTATATACTATATTATGTACTATATACTATATGTGTTACAAAGTGATTATACTGAATGGTGGCTGCAAACCTGAACTTTCTCTCTCGAAGGGTACGTGAAATCCACGTTTTGCAGCTCGATTTCGCCTCGCAGCGATTCCGGAACTATTCCTTTGTCGGAGCTGGAGTCAATTTTAGATTTCTGTGGGCGATGTAGATATGAGGTTAAGATGAGAGGGTTGGATACTGATGGTTATGGGGTATCGGGTTAAGTCGAAAGGGTATAAACTTTAAACTAAAGTAATAAACAACGTGTAACTTATAGCCTGGTTAAGAGATTGGGGGAGTGGCTCTAATCATCAACGATTGACAATCATATCGTGTTGACTGCACTAATAACTATAAAGTACATACCCTAACAATTAGTAAATCGAATATACTATATCCCCAACGAAATTAGGGTAATGCTTATGTAATGCATGTGTTGTTGTTGTTGTTCGTAGCGTTCACATTGACGGGAGTCCATGCGCAAACGCTATTACAGTCTCCCAGGGGCGCCGCTCCCCCAAACTCACGGATTTGTCTTCGTGCTGTGGCCGGGCACTCTTGGAGCCAGTGCCCGAGCGTCTCCGGGGCTCCTTGGCAATGTGGACAGGTCGCAGAGTAATGCATGTGTTGCGTAGACTAACGTAGGCAATGTGGGGGCGGGGGCAACGGGGCTAACCCTATCGATGATTTCGAACAGAGACGCAGCCACTCCTCGAGCAGTGGCTAGTGATTGCATTCCGGGCGTAGCGTTACCCAATGAGAAGGCTCCGATTATGATTCCGAAGAACACCTATTCATTATTTTTAGATTTGTTCATTTTTTTTTTTAAATCCCTATCTTTTTACATTGAATTATTAAAGGAAGCTTATGATTAAAGGTTTAAGCTCCCCCTTAAACAGCGGGGGGTGGGGTAACTATACCGTAGCGTAAACAAAGGAAATACACTTGAGTCTTAAATTGTACCCTATGAGAATGCTAATAAATTATTGAAAGAAAGAAAATGACAAAGGAAAATTATCTTAAAATACCTCAATACATTGTTTCTATTTTATTATATTCAATACTTCACTAACATTGAATCGTTATAGAAATATGAATGAATTATTAAATTAGATATATTATTAGTGAATTCGTAGCTATTAAAATCTTTCTATAACAAACTATAACCTTAAACCGTCTAATATATATATATAAATAAATGTTGATACTTATTATTTGTAACGATTGTTATAATATATATACGACGATGATGATGTTAATAGGTGATAAATATACACATAAGTAGGTCATAGTTCACATATCAGAAGCTTACGCTATATAACTAATGCCAACGTAATGAATATTGAGATTTCTATTTATATATATATATATATATATATATATTAAAGTATTGTTATTTGTATATATTGAAATACTTAACGCCACGCGGCATACAAACTATGATCATATCTCCGGATGTCATCTCGTTCTGGCGCACCAGCTTCGAGCCGTAGTAGAAGGCCAGCGCGTACATCATGAACATCAAGAAGAACATCGTGCCGATACCTGTAGGCACCGAATGATACCATGATACCCAGTTCTATAGTTGTAAACCTATATTCTCGTATTACACCGTTATTATTATTATATTCTCTTTTTATTATTATTATTATATCGTAGATATTCGATATTTTCGTTATAAGGCTATTCTTAATATAAACTAAGTATATAGCTATGCTAGTTATATTGTAAACTTGTGAATATCCTTCCGTATATTACAATCAATATTCGGGAAAATAGTTATTCATAATCACGTATTATAAATAATTCTTTTAATAATGAGAGGTGTCTATATGTTATATATGTGTGTTTTTCTGTTAATTATATATTATATATAATAATAATAATAAGAATTGAAGATTATTATAAGAATTGTAGTTTGTAATCTATTAGTTTTTAGTTTATATCTGCAATATGATCCTTCTAAGGGGTTTCAAAATAATATATCATTTGTCTGTTGTTATCGCCCATTCAATATATATATATATATATATATATATATAGTATATTATATATAATAGCATTAAGATCACTTATTATTATTGATATTGAATCAGAGATACAAAGCAGACACTTTGCTACTTTCATATTCGTCATTATTATTACATACTATTAAATAAAATATTCATTCAATCAATAATGTATAGGTTTAAATGTTAGTTATGAGTGGTCTATCTATTATTGATTTATTTATAAATATGTATATATATATATATATATATAGTATCACTTCTTAATATATAAAACATACCGAATCCATTCCACATTCCCATTTTTATTCCGTTTGCTTTCGCTCTGTGCAAGTTACTCTCGTATCTGATTAGTAATTCATTAATAGGTCAGTTTTAGCAATTATTAAGTAAGTAAGTAATATTTACATAATATTTATATAATAAGTACATTAATATTAGAAATTCATATTAAAGTATAAACTTTTCATATTAAAATATTAAATATTAATATAAAAGCATTAACTATTATATTAAAGTATTAAATATTAATATTGAAGTATTAAGTATTGAATTAGAAATAGATAAATAATAATATATAAAGTACATAAGTATGAAATAAACTAGTATCGAGTACTCAATCGTTGAGTAAATAATAAAGACTACATAATCTTTAAATATTAAATAAACACGTATCGAATACACAAATTACATAATCGTAAAAAATACTTAATCATAAATTACTTAAGCATTAAGTACTTAATCATCGTTAAGTACTTCACATCCTACCTGGCGCACTCCTTCTTCTGGCCGTTGAACGAGATCACCGTTCTGATGGAGCTGATCACTTCTTCGGCTACTGAACCGGCTTTGGCGTAGGCACTCGCCTCATTGGCTGAAGTCTTCGCTAGCAACTGGTGAGTAGGTAACGCAGTATCAGCTTACACACACACACTTCAGAAAGAAATATTTAAATTGGATTTTTGTGACTACTACTACTACTACTACTACTACTACTACTACTACTACTACTACTACTATTACTACTACTACTACTATTAACTGCAGGTGTGGCGCAGTGCTAATGCGTCAGACACACAAGCAGTAGGACACGGGTTCGAACCTTGTCCGGACCATTAATTAATTTTATAAAATGGGTCTTAAAATATTATTTAGAAGTGATCTTATATAATTGTGTATAAATGAATGATCGGCTCTCGTTAAAACCATAGATGCCTTAACATGAGAGCGGCTTCGAAGGGACATTAGAGCATATATGGTTATAAGTGAAAACTTCATCTAAGTTCCTGGATGGGATGAAAGGACTCCACTAAATAAAAAATAACAATAACAATAACAATATAAATATAATTATATGAAATAAATGAATTAATCATATCAACTATCCTCATTGTGCACGAAAAAGATACAATAAAAATGAAAATATAAAATCAATAGAAGATTTGAAAAAATATAGATATAGGATATGAATGTATGAAAAAATTCAGGTTAGAAATAGAACCTAAATATAATATATAAGTAAAGAAAAACTAGATAAAAGTTACATGTAGTTACATAAAGAGAAATATATATACAATATATAATAATAATAATATCAGAGTAGATATAGAAGCAAGAATAACTTATCGAGGTATCTATGTTTAGAGTAAAGTTTCGATGATCGAATACAAATATAAAGTAAACATATATATAAAACAACAAATATAATTTATTTTTTTTTTAAATAACAATACAATAAAATTAATTATAATTAATTTTTTTAAATAATAATAACATTATAGAAAGACTATTTTAATTGTGTTTTTTTTTTTCATATATATATATATATATTTATGCAATTATAATTATCATCATTAATTATTGATATATTAATATTATAATATAGTTAAGATGTTAGTAATTATTTATAGAATCGTATATTTATATATATATAAGTATATGTATAAAAGTATATGTATTTAAAGTTACCTAAGTATAGCAGGTATTAAAGGAGATATATACGATGCGATAAGGTGGTCGAGGATCTAATTATCAATTAGTGATGATTATGATTAAATATTAATTATTATATCTAATTTTCCTTTTGCTGATAGCTACCTCGATAAGTTCATAAGAAATTCTATATATCTATCTGGTTTCACTCTCGTTTATTACGAGGAACCAATCTGATTATTATTATTACATGTAATTACCTCACTAAGGAATATTCCGATGGCCACCAGCAAGGGACTGACGGCTAAGATCACTAAACATAACTTCCAGCCGTAGATAAACCCAAGAATTATACCTATTCGAATATATCATCATCAATCAATTATATGCGCAATAATTATATATATATATATATAGATATAATTAATTGTAAATTAAAATATAACATATATTATTATATACATACACTAAATGCGCAATAATTATATATATATATATATATAGATATAATTAATTGTAAATTAAAATATAACATATATTATTATATACATACACTAAATGCGCAATAATTATATATATATAGATATAATTAATTGTAAATTAAAATTTAACATATATTATTATATACATACACTAAATACACATAACTAAACTAATGAACTAATAACTTTAAGGCATGTGTTAAAAATCATTATTTGTTCTCAATAAACTCAATATCTATCTATCTAATGGTATACTAATCTCGTTCATACAATCATTATATCGCAACACTTATTATTCATCTATGATAACTATTAACTATGATAACTATTAACTATGATAACTATTAACTATGATAACTATAAACTATGATAACTATTAACTATGATAACTATAAACTATTCCGAGGTACGTCGCGTATAAGACACACACGGTATCCCGACTAACCTACTATGAATGTCGTAGTGAACTGGAAAAAGTTGCCTATTTTACTTCCGAGTCCGTCTTGGAACTTTTCCAAGTCGCTGAAATCATTATTTAGAGTGAGTCACTATTAGTCACTATCGCTATTAGTGAAAATTTTCTAATTAATTGAAAGTATACCCTATATATTTGTATACACTCTGTACAAGGATAGATCATCTGCTAACGTATATTTTGTGAAATTTGATTTTATGCTTGATTGATTTTATCGTATCGTATGAACTTTATTGTCATTCTCATATACTTGGAAAATAAATTATTTATTAGAATGTTATATTGATTATCCCTGTATCATTAGTTTCTACTACTACTACTACTACTCCTACTCCTACTACTACTACTACTACTACTAATACTACTGCTCACGCTACCACTACTGCCACCTATACTACTACTACTACTGCCACTACTGCCACCTATACTACTACTACTACTACTACTACTACTACTACTACTACTACTACTACTACTACTACTACTACTACTACTACTACTACTACTACTACTACTACTACTACTACTACTACTACTACTACTACTACTACTACTACTACTACTACTACTACTACTACTACTACTACTACTACTACTACTACTACTACTACTACTACTACTACTACTACTACTACTACTACTACTACTACTACTACTACTACTACTACTACTACTACTACTACTACTACTACTACTACTACTACTACTACTACTACTACTACTACTACTACTACTACTACTACTACTACTACTACTACTACTACTACTACTACTACTACTACTACTACTACTACTACTACTACTACTACTACTACTACTACTACTACTACTACTACTACTACTACTACTACTACTACTACTACTACTACTACTACTACTACTACTACTAATACTACTGCTCACGCTACCACTACTGCCACCTATACTACTACTACTACTACTACTACTACTACTACTACTACTACTACTACTACTACTACTACTACTACTACTACTACTACTACTACTACTACTACTACTACTACTACTACTACTACTACTACTACTACTACTACTACTACTACTACTACTACTACTACTACTACTACTACTACTACTACTACTACTACTACTACTACTACTACTACTACTACTACTACTACTACTACTACTACTACTACTACTACTACTACTACTACTACTACTACTACTACTACTACTACTACTACTACTACTACTACTACTACTACTACTACTACTACTACTACTACTACTACTACTACTACTACTACTACTACTACTACTACTACTACTACTAACTACTACTACTACTACTACTACTACTACTACTACTACTACTACTACTACTACTACTACTACTACTACTACTACTACTACTGACTACTACTACTACTACTACTACTACTACTACTACTATACTACTACTACTACTACTACTACTACTACTACTACTACTACTACTACTACTACTACTACTACTACTACTACTACTACTACTACTACTACTACTACTACTACTACTACTACTACTACTACTACTACTACTACTACTACTACTACTACTACTACTACTACTACTACTACTACTACTACTACTACTACTACTACTACTACTACTACTACTACTACTACTACTACTACTACTACTACTACTACTACTACTACTACTACTACTACTACTACTACTACTACTACTACTACTACTACTACTACTACTACTACTACTAATACTACTGCTCACCGCTACCACTACTGCCACCTATACTACTACTACTACTACTACTACTACTATTACTACTACTACTACTGCCACTACTGCCACCTATACTACTAACTCTGTAAGTTTAGTGCTACTACTACTACTACTACTACTACTACTACTACTACTGCCACCTATACTACCACTACTTTCCACCTATACTACCACTACTGCCACCTATACTACCACTACTGCCACCTATACTACTACTACTACTCACGCTAACCACTACTGCCACCCTATACTACTAACTCTGTAAGTTTAGTAATCAAAGCCCCCTGTGTCGTGGGTTATCGAACCAGCCGATCTCCTGCCTCAGTATCGCTCTGAACAAATGCATTCTCAGCTTCTGTTGTACGAATAGGTGAGTGGTTAGTGGTGATCTTATACTATCAATTTCTATATGACTTCTATATAATGTATATATATTAACTTCCTGTGTGGCTCAGGTGACTAAGGCGTCAGACACACAAGCAGTAGGATGCGAGTTCGAGCCTCGTCCGCACCATTAAAATAGGTCTTAAAATAATATTCAGAAGTGATATTATATAATTGTGTATAAATAAATGATCAGTTCTGTGTTAATATAAATATAATATTATATATCTATCTACATATTGAACATGATTAATAGTGATAATGGAAGCTGCATTATCAATATATATAATATAGTATATATATATATATATAGCTGCCCCTAAACTATGGCCTAACCATATGACATAAGATCAATATCTTCGACCCCCCATCTTTAAAAGTAGGTTAAAAACCCATCTTTTTAACATGGCATATACAAATTAATTTTTGAAAACACGGCCGAAAAACTCTACTAAGAAGTTGAATGGCAGTGTCTAAACCATTAGGTTACAAGGTTACAAGGTTACATAACCATATTTTAGTGCAAATAAACCTAATATCATCATCATATAACATATAATATCCATATAGATATCTTTGATAGAGAATGTTGAGTATTATCTAAATAATTGCATATGATTACAGCCCATGCTTAACTGTTCTAATAGGTTTATGTGGGTATGGGCGATATGCGCAACATACATTTAATAACTAGTCTTCAGTTGTCATATATAATATAAATACGACACTGCTTCCCTTACGCGAACATATAACTGCTATACGGGGCATACTGAATAGGATATTCTACAATAAATAAATAAAGGCTCGGTATCATACCCTAGTATGCGTTTCGGAGACTCGCGCTAAGTCACAAATAGTCACTGACAGCTAGTATAAAATTATACTGTATAATATATACATATGCATATTACTATATATATATATATATATTAAACTTATAATAAAATATATTAACAAAAACTGCCTGTGTGGCTCAGTGGCTAAGGCGTCAGACACACAAGCAGTAGGACACAGGTTCGACCCTCGTCCGGGACCATTAATTAATTTTATAAAATGGGTCTTAAAATATTATTTAAGTGATCTTATATAATTGTGTATAAATAAATGATCGGCTCTCGTTAAAACCATGGATGCCTTAACATGAGAGCGGCTTCGAAGGGACATTAGAGCCATATATGGTTATAAGTGAAAACTTCATCTAAGTTCCTGGATGGGATGAAAGGACTCCACCAAATAAAAAATAACAATAACAATAACAATAACAATATATATATATATATACTATATATATATATATATATATATATATATATATATAATATATTTATATATATATAAATATATATATATATATATGCAATTTAGCTCTGAATAACAGATAATCCGGCCATCAACGTGTCTCACCTTACATTATAACTATTATCATAACAACATTGATTGGATACATCGGGTTCAGGTACATACCTGTGTTTGTCTGGTGGCGGCTAACGTCCAGAATGTAACTTGCATGTAGGCCACTACGAACACTCCTATCGCTACGACTGCGGTGAGGGAAGGCGATCAGTGATGTATCCACTTAGATAAATCTTAGATTAATCTTAGATGAATAATAACGCGGGCGCCCCTTTTGTATAGCGACTATGGGGTAAACAGTCAACTGTGCTACGATATACTATTTGTATACGAGGAACGATGGACGCATCTTCTCGTGAATATTTTAGGTATAAGTAAATGATTAATACCATTGGAAAATTAATACAGATGAAAAAGTATTATAAGGTTCATATTTTACTTTTTGATATAATAAATAATAAAAAGTTTGCTCAAAATAGTGGCCAGATTTGATGTTATTAATTCAGACAGCTGATACAAATATGATATTTTTGATAACTTTGTTTACAATTATATTATTATACAGCATTATTATTATCATAATCAATACGATAACGGAATAATTATTATGCACCAAGTGGAATTAATACAATTATACTATAACTATATAGATATAACTTATAGCCTCAGGTATTTAAACATATCGCTCTAAATAACGAAAGCTGCGGTTTAAATTATTTAATAAATACTATTTAAATTTTATATACTTTTTGTGAATTATCCGAAAGCAGGCCGACGTTTGTTATTATAAGAATATCAGAGTTCAAGGTGGCCAGTACTTATATATTCACTCCTGAACATTATACGCATTATAAGATATTTTATAGTAACATAATATTGTATATGCTCAATGAAGCTACAAAAAAACAGCAAAATAAAACCAAACCAAAGAAATCATACAACCCCAAAATAAAAATTGAACTCTGACATTCTAATAATAATAATCGGCGACCTGCTTTCATAATTATTATTCTTGACAATTAAGCAGTGTACACATTATTTTTAAATATGGATTAATATAGAATTGGGGAAATAGTTTTCACGTTTGATACTTTTTAAATAGTCTACATTTCTATAAATTACAATGAATAAACTTTATTCAATAAAGTATAAAAATGCAATATAACAAAATAAATTTCTAAAATATAATATATTATAATATATTTATATTTAATATAATAATATATTATAATATAATATTATATTATTATAATAATTATATTTATAAATAATTTATATTATTATAATTTATAATAATTATATATATTTATAATTATTTATAATTAAATTAGTATAAGTAAAAATTAATAATTAAATACATATAAATATATAAACAATTTCACGATCTATGTAGAAATGTCTCTTTCGTTATTTAGAGCGCTTAAAATATTCTACTTTTAAATATCTGCGGCTATAACTCCGATTCCCGCGCAAAGTGTACATATTGAATATGATATTAAATATGATATTTGAATTTATATACAGAATGAAAAAAACTCGTTTTTAATTAAGGATTTATATAATATATGCTTATATTAAAATATTAATGTATATTAAATATTAATTTAATGCAATACAAATCATATAATTTAGAATTTCGATATAAATAATATAGAAAAATATCTTTAAATTTAAAACGATTTTATAAATAAATTATTTTTTTAATAAATCATTTACAAAGAAATCCAGATTAAAAAAATCAATACATAAATACAATAAATAAATACACGAGCAAGTGCTATAAACTAGGCATCGCCATCATCATCATAAATAAATATATCGTGAAAATTATCGGGGCGATGCATGAGTTGGGAACGGTTTTTAAAATATTACCAGCAAATGAGGCGCATAGAATATACACTCAGTATATATTATACAGTCTAAAATATATTATGTATTTATATTCAGTGAATATTATTCACACATCAATCCACATATATATATATATATATGTGTGTGTGTGTGTGTGTGTGTGTCATCGATATAAAGAAAGTGGATAAGCAATTGAATGTAGTGTATGGTACTATCCGCTACGGGCGCTGCAGTCGAAACCCATTATCTGGCCCACTACTTTTTATTTATACATATATATATTGATAATTACTACCAATTTTAATGTACTATCTATACTAAAAATAAAATTATATATTTAAAATACATAATATCAACATTCATTGTAATTTTGTGTATTTAAATTGAAGATATAATACTATTTTATTGATTTTATTGGTATTTATTATTTAAATCCATTGATATAGATAGAAGTCACTTTAATCTATTTCGACGAAAAGCCTACTGTTTTAATATTTGACATATATAATATGACTAATATCCAATCAAAATCACTGATACCATTTTGTTAATTTATCGATAAAAGTGTCATTCACGTGTCTATATTTTACATGCATTGCGTGCGTCAATTGCTTATCCACTTTCTTTATATCGATGGTGTGTGTATGTGTGTGTGTATATATATATCATATACGTTTTATATAAGCTTTACTAATATCGGTATGAATTGATTCATGAATATCATAGAGCTAGAGAATTTATTTCTAGCTCTATGATGAATATAAACATATAATCTATTTTTATCTGATACACTATTCGCGGCGCGCTCGCTGCCCGCCTCAATTGCTGGTAACATTTTGAAAACCGTTCCCAACTCGTGCAGTAACCAAAATTATCTATTGCAAGGTACAAACAATTATGAAATTGTACTATTTGTATAAATTAAGAATATATGAATATGATGTGATAATCATTATGATTATCATAATGAAATAAGTAAATTAACTTACTAATTATGCATTATACAAAAGTGAGAATATTTCTTGTAGCAGTGTCTTTTGTAAACATTTTTATGAGTGACTGCCACACTAAAACTATTTTTCCCCCCCCCCCCCCATTTTGAATTTTTCCAACATAAAAAATCAGATTTTTTCATAATCAACTATACCATAGTCCTATTTATTCCCCATTATAAATCAGTAGGGCGAATCAGGGTAAAAACTAACGCCCGATAGTTAAAAAGTAAACAACGTGAGGAGGGAGTCGCGTATTATCAGAAATGAATATATATATATATCCAATAAAATACGTATGTCCTTTCTATAATATGTACATTTGATGACCTAATTCAAATTAGAATTTTATGATTAACTTAAATTCACTTTAATGATTAAACTCCCGCCTCAAGCATTTGTTTTTTTATTTGTTGCGCGTTAGTTTTTACCCCTCACCAGTAGGTCGTGTATTTAATTAGATATTTTTCCTATATAATTTGTGCGATACATATCTATTTTTTGATTTTCCCCCTTTCAAATGCTAAAGGAGGCACTGCCTTGTTGTTCGTTATTTTACTCGACTTTCGCCGCGGTTCAACACAATTAGAATCGAGTTGAGAGGCATGCACCGCCTATATTTTACATTATACTGTTTTTACGTAGTTGTATTGATTGATAATTTATTTAAGCAAATACATAGTCGAAAATATAATCGAAAGTATAAAGTTGAAATATTTGCTTACCGCTTAACGATAACATACGTTATAGAAATAAACAAATAATAATAATAAATTAAAATGTTTTATTTTTGTGTATTGCGCAGTTACAATTTATAATGTAAAAGATACGCAACCCTCTCAAACTAATTCTACTTTTGTAGAACTGCACCCGAGTCAAGTAAACTAACGGAGCATCCATCTATACCGCCATATTCTTCTCTATCAAATAGAGTCGAATAACGGACCGCTAAAAAAGTTGACATACAAATTATATACGTAATATCTTATAGGTTAATCTCTAAATGGTTAAATGTTTAGATATGTCAGATACGTCAGTATTTTATTTGGTAAAGTGAGTTGAATGAATGTAACGAAACATGCATAAAAGTCTACCTAATGATAGACTTCACTCACTCTAATGCAACTAAAACAACACAATATATACACTACACTACTAATATATATTATATATTCTACAATGCAGGTTTCAATAATACACATTGTTATAATAACATGTAACAATAATAATACTTATACTTATTGTAATTTGATCTGAATAAATAATCACCATGTTTATATTAGCATTGTGCCTTACCCATTACAACTATCAGACACATAATATGTATACATATGTACATTGTACTAAGAACTATTATACTTGTACAATGTACAATAACATATAGGAGATATAAATCACTTTGAAATCACAATAGAATTATATTGATAAAAATCATTAATTGTTGTCCTTGTGTTTTTATGTTTAATTCAAATAATTAAGTCTTAGATATAACCTATGAATTTTATAATTAATATATATATATATATATATATGTAAATTAAATACTAACATACTATTTAATATACAGAGTATTACATCACCTTATAATACATAACACATATTGTTATACCTAAATGCAGTCGACTAACCCTCAAAAATAGGTACCTAACCCTCATAGTACTAGACGTAACACATACTATAATAACATACATAATATAAAGCTTAATAGAGGTATAAAGTTTATGAAGTAACATATAGGTAAAAGTTTATTATACATATAATAACATACATAGTAAAAGGCTTTATAATAACATACATAATATGAGGAATAATACATACTATATTGGGCTTTGCTATAAGGTACACACTGTGTAACACACATAATATAAGTTAGCATACTAACAATACGGTACAAAGCGTAATACATGCTATACTATTAAACGTAATATATTACCTATAATAATACTATTATAGTACATATATAGTATATTATAGTACACTAACATATGTAGTACAAAGCGTAATATTTCATGTCGTTCATGAACTCTGTTTCTTTTTGCAGTAAAACCGTGGCGTTATTTTTGTAGATTCTGCAAGAGAATTTAAAATATAGGTGAAAGAGTCGGTTTTAAGTTTCAATAATGGATAAATAAGATCTATATTCTAAAGTATGGGATACCTCAGGATACCTCTCTGGATACCGTTAACATGTACGAAAAACAAGCAGTCACTAAATGGCAATAACATTAAATACATATTAAACACATATATATATATTTATATATATATTAAATACCTACATTTATTAAAGATAATGCATGTCACGTAAGATGGTGTCGGTACACATGTACCTAGATAGAAGATACAGATTACGTTGCGAATAAGATCATTACTGCCACGTAAGTATGCTATGTAGATGATGCGAGCAATATGTGATGCAAGTGATGTAGGACTGTTACACATGTTGTTCGTATCTCTACATTGAACGCTATTTTTATCTATCCCTCTTCCGCACCGTAAATCCTCTATTTACTTATTACTTGGCTTCGTGTTACTTACAGTTGCATCAAACCTTATCCACTCATCAATCTTAGCAATATTTCTTATTACTGTCGTTTTATGTTTTATTATTTTTATTTATTATGTGTTCTTACCGAGATTTGTTATTGATGCACGAACAAATATCTCTTAGACTATTTATGTGCTTAATAGATCATTCATCACCATTCATTACTTCATCGTCACAATCATCACCTCTGTAATCATTTTCTTTATCATCATCTTCATCACTATCATCATTATCATCGTCACCACCATCAACATCATCAATCATATTAGTACTACATAAATAATAACACCGTTTATAAATTAGCTGACACTTATTTATTTGCATGCCGATATTAGTTCTTCAAAACATCTCAGAATTGAGTATAGTCTCATAGGTCCACCCATACCCTAAATGGGTAACCGGTGATTTCGTGCGGAGTGCTTTCGTATGGTTTGGTGATTTCATGTGTAGCGTAAATTGTACAATTCTAAAATAATTATTTACGTTAATACATATTATTATTACGCACTATATCACCAATCAACACGAGGTCACTGGTATTGCCCTAAAGGTGTATAAGGATTGCCTTACCGATGAGGTAGCATACCATGGCAGTAGATTAATACCTAGCCATCATTAGTAATGTAGTAAATAAAGACTGTTTCATAGAAGTATCACTATACGGTGGTTAGAAACTGATAGTCTATCACTGATTTTGTTATGATATCACTATAATTGGTATTTAATTGTAAAGGTTCGCTTTCTTCCCATCAATTTAGATTAGGTTTTAACTTACATAACGAATGGCTCTAATGTATCTACAAAACTGCTTTCATATTAAAGGGGCATGCAAACGGAGATGTCAACAGCTTAGGTTTCCATGGTTTCCATGAGATAAGATTATTTGTTATTTACAATTATATAAGATCACTTTTAACTATTATTTAAGATTTATTTTAAAAGACTGGACGGGGATCGAATCCGCGATGTAGGTACAACTTAGCCTGCTGATCTTCACTAGTGGTTATAATTGCATAAATATCCGAACTTATTTAAAACAGTACGTATATAAAACATGTATTAAAAAGTACCTATCCACTTACAAATTACTCACACACATACAACAACACACACGCACACCCACACACGCGCACACATACACATACATACACGCGCACACATCCACACACACGCACAGTGTGCACACTAGGCTCTTATAACTATAGTTATTGACGTGTACTATTAATTATATAGCAACAGCGGTAGATCAATCGATACGATTATAGAAATACTTCTTTTATGTACACAGTACTTGTAGTGTTACAGAATACCTTACTAATTAGGCTGTTATTTGTTTAGTATAGAAAGTTTGACAGATGGAAAGGCTACAGTACTGTAGCCTTTCCATACAACGTTGTATTTACATAATGTATCTACTACCTGTCAATCTGACCATTTGTCCTGCTACCGACACCCTAACGAGATAACGCTGTGATATAATAAGTAGGGGCGCTGCAACAAGGGAGACGGGGGAGATATTTCCCCCCCACTTTAAAATCTAGGGGGACCTCCTATGTATTGGATGTCAAAATTTATTTTGATTGGTGTGTCCCACATACATACAAAATCGTTCCAGCATTTTGTATGTAGGGGGACCAACCAATCAAAATAAATGTTGTGGTAAAAGTGGGGGGGGGACCAATACATATGAGGTCCCCCTAGATTTTAAAGTGGGGGTGACATATCCCCGTCCCCCCTATTACAGCGCCCCTAGATAAAAGCAGGAGATGTTACGCGCTACTAACTGAAACGAAGTCAGATCGTCGATCATCTCTCCGAATAGGATAATCAGAATCTGTAAACATTCGAGCGGGATTACGTAAGTATGTCGATTAGTGAGAAATCTAAATCAATACATGTAACGAATAAACGAATTAAACACGCGCGCTAAAAGTAAAAGAGTGCATCTAAATCACACCGTGGACATTATACATGGTACACGTGGGAAATATAATTGTTGGCTTAATCGTGTATAACTTGCATACTAGGTTTGTATGTCTATTTAACTTAGTTTATCGCAGATGACGACGATATACGTATAATATAATTAATACATTTAATTGTATATATATAGCGTGTTGATTTCACATAATTTTATTTTGGTGGAATTCATTTATCATATCTAGGAACTTAGATGAAGTTTTTATTAACTTATAACCAAATTGCTCTAATGTACTTCGAAGCTATTTTTATGTTAAGGCATATTATTAAAATAATGTAAGAGCACAGATGATCATCTGCAAATAATGATATCCATACATAAAATATTAACTGCCTGAGTGGCTCAGTTGGCTAAGGAGTCGGACACACGTGAAGTAGAATATGGGTTCAAGCCCCGTCCATTAAAATAGGTCTTCAATATTATATCTTATATAAGTGTGTATAAATAAATGATCGGCTCTCGTTAAAATAATGGATGCCTTAACATGAGAGCGGCTTAGAAAGAACATTATAATGTAACTCTATAGAGTCATATGTAGTTAAGTGAAAGCTTCTTCTAAGTTCCTTAATGGGATGAAAGGACTCCACCAAAATAACAATAATACTAGTTGTATTCATTAAACTTAGCAGTGTTACTCGCATGTATTACTGGGCAGTGTTTACCTGCATGCCGAATCCATGA
Organism: Osedax fenrisi; assembly: GCA_964019155.1. Taxonomy (NCBI): domain Eukaryota; kingdom Metazoa; phylum Annelida; class Polychaeta; order Sabellida; family Siboglinidae; genus Osedax; species Osedax fenrisi. Next base: position 7,891,982 of record OZ025245.1, read on the forward strand.
ACTATTGCGAAGATTGATCCGAACACCATCAACAAAATGTCCGTTTTTGTGGAGAAACGAAACTGCGGGAATTAGTTTTATAACTTTAATAATGGTGGAAGTATTAGTAGTAGTAGTAGTGGTGATGGTGGTGGTGGTATAGATGGTGGTGGTGAAAGTAGTAATAGTAGTAGTAGTAGTAGTAGTAGTAGTAGTAGTAGTAGTAGTAGTAGTAGTAGTAGTAGTAGTAGTAGTAGTAGTAGTAGTAGTAGTAGTATTAGTAGTAGTATTAGTAGTAGTAGTAGTAGTAGTAGTAGTAGTAGTAGTAGTAGTAGTAGTAGTAGTAGTAGTAGTAGTAGTAGTAGTAGTAGTAGTAGTAGTAGTAGTAGTAGTAGTAGTAGTAGTAGTAGTAGTAGTAGTAGTAGTAGTAGGAGTAGTAGTAGTAGTAGTAGTAGTATTAGTAGTAGTAGTAGTAGTAGTAGTAGTAGTAGTAGTAGTAGTAGTAGTAGTAGTAGTAGTAGTAGTAGTAGTAGTAGTAGTAGTAGTAGTAGTAGTAGTAGTAGTAGTAGTAGTAGTAGTAGTAGTAGTAGTAGTAGTAGTAGTATATATATATTTACAAATAACTCTATTACTATAATATATATATATATATACAGTCAAAGCTCGATAACTCACCATTGATGGGACGGAGTTTTCATGTTGAGTTAGCGAGTATGTTGAATTATCGGATATATAAATTAATGACTTAATTAATGTTTTGTTCACATAAATGCATTCAAAATAGTACTCGTATGATAATATAATAATTTTTATTGTATTTTTACGTTTATATATTTATATCCATATATTATTAAATAAAACTATGTTAAATAATGTATGTTGAATTATATTTGTTGAGCAATGAAATTTTATTACATGTAAAAGATACGAATCCAACAACATATGTTTGTGATATTTTGATTTTCATAAATGTAGAGTTATCGGATGTATATTTACATGTAATGTATAGGCTAGGATTATAAAAACGATGTTGAGTTATATGTATGTTGAGTTATATTTGTTGAGTAATAGGGTTTTTGTTAACATGTATAAGATACGAATCCAACCAAATATTTTGTGGATGTTGAGTTATCGGCATGTTGAGTTACCGAGCTTCTACTGTATATATATATATATATATATATATATATATGTATGATATATCATGATATATTAACTCTATATGATAATGTAAAGAATAAAAATATACTATTCGACCCTATATATCAGATATCGAATACACAAAATTTATTCAGTTAAATTCTAATTTATCGATTTATTCGATATATTGGCCACACCTAATACATGTACTATATTATACTATATGGTATATACTATACGTATTTTATAGTATACTATATGTGTATACACAAGGACATAGCGAGCTATGTTCACCGAATTAGATACAGCGTACTCGTAAACCATTCTGTGATATCTACTTTTACCTGTACGGCGATTCTAATTGTACATTATACGTAGATATATATATATATATATATATATATATATATATATATATATATATATATATACTACTGATATGTATAAAGATTATCTATGAGAAGGTCACGCCCATAATAAAGAGATCACGTTCATTCATAATAGTACACCTTTATATACGATCAGCATTTTTCATAAACACATGACTGTAAACGCTAATCAGTAAATATTATCAATATACATATACATATAACACGTATGTTTTGTATTGAAGTTGTCGGCATTTCTGATATATCGTAACTCATCCTGTGTGTATAGCGATAAAAAGAGGGCGGGTAATTGGCGAGTAGAACTCGGGCATATCGAGCAGTGTCGCGGGTACGTGTTCAGCACGAGTCAACACAACACAACACAAGAATGCACTGCGCTTTCTACACTGGCTCGTGCGCTAAGGTACCTCGACATTGTATTGTTAACGCAGTCGGAATAGTTCACCTATTGTTAATGATTATATAGTAAACATATATATATATATATATATATATATATATGTGTGTGTGTGTGTGTGTGCACCATAGTATAATGATTACGTCAAGAATACCTATAGTGTATGATATATATGTCTGGGAGAATACAGCGAAGGTCGTCAAGTATTCGGTTATATGTATACCGCACAGCATACATCCTATGTATTACAAAGGATACGATATATGTAGTATTATACAGTGTACAGGTGTGTGTGTGTGTATGTGTGTGTTAGTGTGTGTGTGTGTATTGTATATGTGATACGGATGTTTTCCTATACATGCATATACTACTAGTACCATGTATAGGAAGTTCCTATTAGGAACACATCTGTATCACATATACACATGCACAGTGTATTGCACACACACACACACACACACACACACACACACACGCACACGCACACACCTGTACAGTGTACAGATGTGTTCCTAATGCACAGTGTAAACCTCAGCACATATGCACCCATATGCACTGGCAATAACTCTCAGGTAAATAAAGTAATTAGTGAAATAGACAACAATAACAATATCACGTGACTATTGTGTGGCCTATATTGTGCGCGGTTAGAAATTTAATCAGCATCTAAATATACACGTATACGTATATACATATATATATATATATACATATATATATATATATATATATATATATATATATATATATATACTATGGACTATATATAAGGATGGCGTCTATTGGACGTATACGTTTAATACTCATACTGCCCATTATAATTCCGTGTGTGCTGGTAATATATATATATATATATATATATATATATGTATATATATATATATATTTATATATATATATATATATATATATATATATATATATATATATTATCCACACATACAAACTGATCATCAGTACTATTTGTCAAACAACTCATGTGTCCTATATATATGTATATATATACCTTCGATATAAAGAAATCTGTATTTATATCAATGGTATTTCAATACTAATCCTCCATTGTGCGAAGATCGCTGTCATAATACAGAGGTCGCGGTCATAATACAGAGATCACGTTCAGCATGAATATTATACGATCAGCATTTTTCATACAAAAAATGAGTATATATATATATAGTGTATGACTATGGCAAAGATTTTGCGAAGCATACTGTATATATATATATATATATATACCGCAAATCATACATAGTATAGTGTGGTGTAGTACTGTAAATTAACTCACTTTTTAAAGTATTCATACTTGTTCGAACTCACTTTTTGAAGTATTGCTACTTGTATATATAAATTACGCCAAGTATTTTGATAGAACCGTGCACCTGGGTAAAAGAACCTTACCCGAGACTTGTACTCTATAGAGTTATACAAGTACTTGTATACAAGTAAAAAACGAACCAAGACTATTACGTAATGGGCTCAAACCTAGGTCTTACTAGATATAACCGAGCACAAACGATGCTTTTTATGTTACATTTTAATCATAATTATTTATTATAGATATAGGTAATATTAATCTATATATCTCTTACATAATCTGTGTATAAATAAATGCTATTATTTCTATAGGTGGGTAATTTATTTTGTTAATGTTTTTAGTTTTTTAATATCTAAATCTATTCTTTGTGTAATTGAGACTAAGATGTATGCATTCTTTGGATAACCGAGACTGAGACTGCCCCGATACTTCGCATAATATAAATTAATTATTTTATCAAAGAAGATCGCAAGTTCGATAATTGCATAACAGTTCTAATTACGAAAGTTCGAAGTTCGAAAGTCATAAGTTCGAAGTATCAAAAGTTCGAAACCGAATTTTGTTTCAAAGTTCGATACTGTTCCATACTTGTTCGAACTGGCCGAGTTCATTTACAGCATTAGTGTGGTGTCAGCAGTATTCGCACGTGTGTATCACATACACAACACACACACACATGTGTACAGTGTGTTCAGACGTACATTGTATGACGTACATTGTATGACGTACATTGTATGACGTACATTGTATGACGTACATTGTATGACGTACATTGTATGACGTACATTGTATGACGTACATTGTATGACGGACATTGTATGACGTACATTGTATGACGTACATTGTATGTATGGTATACGTACTATGTTCATTGGACGTAATGCCGTGTACGATTATAGCCTATAGAATATAGGTCAGTGTACTAATATAATACAGGTAAACACATAGATAGTACACTACAGTTCACTATATATAGCATATATATATATATATATATATATATATATATATATATATATATATTGATTTATTCACGAGTGTATACAGAATTTACTGTGAAAATGCTGATCGTATATAATCGCACATATAATAAGAATGAACGTGACCTCTGTATTATGACCGTGACCTTCACACAACGGATGTGTTGTGTAGTCGGTATTGTGTAGTAGGTTTGTTGTTCGACACATAATAGTGCTGTGTTGGTAATCTTTATACGTAGTAGTAGTAGTAGTAGTAGTAGTATATAACTATCCAACGTATATATATATATATATATATATATTATTGTGAGTGATGTGGGTGTGTGGTGTGATGCGTGATGTGTGATGTGGTGTGGTGTGTGATTTGGTGTGTGATGTGGTGTGTGGTGCGGGTACTATACACAATTTAGCGTACATCCTGACACATGTGATCTTCTATAAACCCATAGAGCCATAGCTCTCTCTCTACAGAGAGATTCTCTCCTGATCTATGTATACAACCACATATCTAGAGAGAAAGCTTTATCTCTCTGTATAAAACCACAGAGCTAGAGAGAAAGCTTTAGCTCTCTGTATAAAACCACAGAGCTAGAGAGAAAGCTTTAGCTCTCTGTATAAAACCACAGAGCTAGAGAGAAAGCTTTAGCTCTCTGTATACAACCACAGAGCTAGAGAGAACGCTTTAGCTCTATGTATAAAACCACAGAGCTAGAGAGAAAGCTTTAGCTCTATGTATAAAACCACATAGCTAGAGAGAAAGCTTTAGCTCTCTGTATAAAACCATAGAGCTAGAGAGAAAGCTTTAGCTCTATGTATAAAACCACAGAGCTAGAGAGAAAGCTTTAGCTCTCTGTATAAAACCACAGAGCTAGAGAGAAAGCTTTAGCTCTCTGTATAAAACCACAGAGCTAGAGAGAAAGCTTTAGCTCTCTGTATAAAACCACAGAGCTAGAGAGAAAGCTTTAGCTCTATGTATAAAACCACATAGCTAGAGAGAAAGCTTTAGCTCTCTGTATACAACCACAGAGCTAGAGAGAAAGCTTTAGCTCTCTGTATACAACCACAGAGCTAGAGAGAAAGCTTTAGCTCTCTGTATACAACCACAGAGCTAGAGAGAAAGCTTTAGCTCTCTGTATACAACCACAGAGCTAGAGAGAAAGCTTTAGCTCTCTGTATAAAACCACATAGCTAGAGAGAACGCTTTAGCTCTCTGTATAAAACCACAGAGCTAGAGAGAAAGCTTTAGCTCTCTGTATACAACCACAGAGCTAGAGAGAAAGCTTTAGCTCTCTGTATACAACCACAGAGCTAGAGAGAAAGCTTTAGCTCTCTGTATACAACCACAGAGCTAGAGAGAAAGCTTTAGCTCTCTGTATACAACCACAGAGCTAGAGAGAAAGCTTTAGCTCTCTGTATACAACCACAGAGCTAGAGAGAAAGCTTTAGCTCTCTGTATACAACCACAGAGCTAGAGAGAAAGCTTTAGCTCTCTGTATAAAACCACAGAGCTAGAGAGAAAGCTTTAGCTCTCTGTATACAACCACAGAGCTAGAGAGAAAGCTTTATCTCTATGTATAAAACCACAGAGCTAGAGAGAAAGCTTTAGCTCTATGTATACAAGCACAGAGCTAGAGAGAAAGCTTTAGCTCTATGTATAAAACCCATGTCATAGCAAATACTTCGGCTTATTTGTGTACTAGCGTATGTAATGCATAGTGTGTATCAAAGATTTGTGAAGCATATTCTTACAAAATTGTTAGTGTGTGTACTCATTTTATACGATATGGCAGTGATATTTACATATATGTACAATGTACACTGTACATTGTATACAATGTATACAATTGTATACAGTCTGTATACTATACACTGTATACTATACACTGTATATTGTATTTAAGGCTAATGTTTCTAATTAATAACATTATATTAATCAATGATCCACCTTAGGCTATTGAAAGGCGCTCTATTGAACACCTTATAAGGCTATAGGCTATATATAGCCTATAGGCTTCATGAACAGCGTTCATTCATTCGCTCGTATACACATAGGTGTGTATGTGTGTGTATGTGTAATAAACATACGTTATATGTATATACAAACTATTTCACGAAGAGAAACTATAGGTACTTTCTCTTCTTTGTCCTTCTTCTTTCCTGCTTTTTTCTTATCTTTAGTATCTATCACGTATAATTAACAACATTAAAATACCGATCTTTAAATACATAAACAATACGATTACATATTTAGCTGTTTACGGTAGTACGTTATAACTATAGGTATACATATATGTGTTCAATGATGTGTACTAATGATTAATAACTATTAGATAACACTACCTATATGAACAGCACCCATACCTAGGGGCGTTATAAAATGGGGGATGGGGGGACATATCCCCCCACTTTTAAGATCTACAAATGTTGTTATTATTTATGAATATTATATTTCTGTTATTTATAGTCGTTGTAGTATCATCATATCCAACTTTGATTTGTATTGTGCAACCCAATACAAGTCAATCATATTAAGCCCTCTACAAGTGATATTATAGATGTATCTCCTTAGAAAAGCATATTGTAATAATTTATGAGTCTATCGAATTAATTGCTGAGATATCCCCCCACTTGTAATCACCCTGTGACGCACCTACCGGGTAGGGCCTGACCATACATATACTATATCTATACTATATCTATACTATACATATACTATACCTATACCATACCTATACTATATCTACACAAGTATCACGTGACCTAGAACGACTAACCTGTAACATCCTGCACGGTGGCTTCTTCACCCGTGTAGCCCTGGTTTACTGTGTGCGGGGTGCGAGGTGCGGGGTGTGTTGTCATGGTAACTATAGGCTATACCCTAATACACACAGGTGTGCGGCGCACTATAGTGCGGTGTATACACACAGGTGTGCGGCGTACTTCATACAGGTGTGCGCAATACACACAGGTGTGCGGTGCACTACATCAATTACATTAGTAAATACACACACACATATGTGTGTGTGTATATATATACATAAATACACATATAAATGCATATATATTCACAAATATATATACACATATATAGGGAGTTTCTAGTTTTTGAATTCATTCATATTTAATAATTTATATGCATATCCTTATGTTAATACTCTATTATATTATAATATAACACATAGGATAAGCGACGAAGAGAACTTGCCATGTTTACACGTTTAAAACATAGTGTATATACATGTGTAAGTAAGTAAGTAAGTAAGTAAGTAAGTAAGTAAGTAAGTAAGTAAGTAAGTAAGTAAGTAAGTAAGTAAGTAAGTAAGTAAGTAAGTAAGTAAGTAAGTAAGTAAGTAAGTAAGTAAGTAAGTAAGTAAGTAAGTAAGTAAGTAAGTAAGTAAGTAAGTAAGTAAGTAAGTAAGTAAGTAAGTAAGTAAGTAAGTAAGTAAGTAAGTAAGTAAGTAAATAAGTAAGTAAGTAAGTAAGTAAGTAAGTAAGTAAGTAAGTAAGTAAGTAAGTAAGTAAGTAAGTAAGTAAGTAAGTAAGTAAGTAAGTAAGTAAGTAAGTAAGTAAGTAAGTAAGTAAGTAAGTAAGTAAGTAAGTAAGTAAGTAAGTAAGTAAGTAAGTAAGTAAGTAAGTAAGTAGGTAAGTAAGTAAGTAAGTAAGTAAGTAAGTAAGTAAGTAAGTAAGTAAGTAAGTAAGTAAGTAAGTAAGTAAGTAAGTAAGTAAGTAAGTCAGTAAGTAAGTAAGTAAGTAAGTAAGTAAGTAAGTAAGTAAGTAAGTAAGTAAGTAAGTAAGTAAGTAAGTAAGTAAGTAAGTAAGTAAGTAAGTAAGTAAGTAAGTAAGTAAGTAAGTAACCTAAGTAAACGTGTATTCACCTAACTTCAAATTAACAGTTTTTCGATAATATTTACAAATGAAATAAGATTAATCATGATCATATATTATATATATATATATATATATATATATATATATATATATATATATATATGTATATGTGTGTGTGTGTGTGTGTGTGTGTGTGTGTGTGTGTGTGTGTGTGTATTTGAATCGGATTCAGTAATACAAGTAAGTAGTTATCAGTAGTTGGTATACTATAGTATACAACATATATCGTTGAATGAAGTTTATAGTAGTTACAGTTATATCGTATAACTAAATATATAACTATAGTTGATTGATATCTATGAATATTTGCATCAGTATATTGATAGTATATTAACTTGCATTTACAAGTGTGTGTGTGTGTGTGTGTGTATGTGTGTGTGTGTGTGTGTGAAGTTTCCTTTTAGTATAGTAACTTGCATTTACAAGTGTGTGTGTGTGTATGTATGTGTGTGTGTGTGTGTGTGTGTGTGTGTGTGTGTGTGTGTGTGAAGTTTCCTTTTACATTTAATGTTATTGTTGTTTCATTTTGTTAATTAAATAATAATTTAAATACAAATTACTAATTTATAAATAATTTATCCTATATATATAGTTGTAGTGTTATTTTATTAAAACTAGTAGGTTACTTTAGTAATTTAAGTAAATTAAATAAATAATTATATATATAATAGGTACATCTATAGATGTTACATATAATATGTACTTACCTTCGTACGTAGACATATTAAATACTTAACAATAACAAATATAAATATCGATTAATTTCCTATACGTGTTCGTATACACTAAATATCTAATTCCGCTCTATATACTATAATATATAGTATAGTATACTACTGCCTATAGTCCACTCTATACTAGAGAGCTTTATATCCCGCCTAAAACTGCGAGAAAATCTATAAATAAACACACACACACTACGATTGATATGTATAAATACACGTATATACGAGCGCGCGTGTGAATATATACCACCAGGGCGGTGTCGAGTATCGGTACCGCCCCCTGTGTTTTCTGATGCGTATCAAACACCGTGTCTTCGATACACGCTCGCCGAGTACTCGTCGTCAGTATGACGTGTCAGTTTGACCTATTTATCCGAGCGCTTATTGGCTCGCGTCGTCGTCGTCGGCGCTTATCGGCGAGTCGGCAGTTTCGTGATATGCCGAGCTCGCGTTTCGTGTGTTCCGCGTATATGTGCGCTTGTAAGGTCATACTAACGATTGTGTATCAAATATACTCTTACATACCTGAACTTTATATATATATATTAAGTTAACTTAACTTAAACATATATATATATATATATATATATATATATAATATATATATTATATATATATCTGAATTTAACGAATAATCTTGAATTTGAAAATGTTAACATATATATATTTATGTAATATTTCTATACTTTTTATGCTTGTATAGTTTAGTGAATTCAATATAAATGCATACTTATTAGCATTCATACAAACCATCAATACAAACAGGCGGGATTACATATTGAAAATGCTTAACGCCACATCGACTCGAATAGTATGTTTGTCTTGGAACTACAGTTCCCGCGCTTTTTGTTAAACTAAATATGAATGGGCGGGATTAAATATAGGATAAATCTACTCGACCGATGAATTATTCCCGCTATCACGTATAAGTTATACGTGATTTAAAATAGAAACAAGAGTGGTGTTTGTTATCAACTTGGTGTTTCTTATCGTTTCTTATATGTAGTTTATTAATTAACCTACTAGTTTCGATAAGAAACACCAAGTTGATAACAAACACCACTCTTATTTCTATTTTATATCACGTATAACTTATATATATATATATATACTAATTAATTTTAAAGTGTATATATTCGAAGTTTATTAATTCCTATTTCGAAAAAAGTTCACTATGAGTGATATGTTAATTTCAATATCTACATAGACCTGTGTCGTTGAAAACGATTGGCGTGATATTCGATTTCATTTACATGTAAATATACGTAAATCCACCGAATAAATCAGAAAATTTCGTTGTAAGTAATTTCGATATAATCGGCCTTTACTGTACAGTTTTTGATATATATATATATATATATATATATATATATAAAGCATGGGGTATATGGCTGAGTGGAACATCCAACATATAGTAAGCGACCCGCCAAAGT